>JAAAQI020132909.1:0-13282 GCA_011800005.2 Stichodactyla mertensii | reverse complement strand
TATTGTTTTCTTTTGTTCTTTATCAACTAGCACAAACTATATAGTCATTTTTCTTTTACGGTCGAAGGAAAATCACTGTAAAAGGCAAACAATTGTTTAGTACTCAACAAACCCACATTGTATCATTCCACAAGTATCTAGTTTACAGAAGATTTCACGACGAAGGATTGTAAACCGGTTTCTCTGTTTGTTTGTTTGTTTTTAACATAGTGAACAAAACAGGCTACAGCACTATATTCGTGAAACAAAAAGTAAATATGTATTGTCCATCTGCACTAGTTTGTACAAACTACTTGATGTCACTGGAGCAGAATAGTGCATGATAACAATAGCAACTATTACGCGCTAAATAGTAATTGTTTTACGGATATATGGCGTGCACTCTATTGTTACACGGTTTGTGATGCAAATGATTCGAGTGCTAACCAACACCCTCAAATACTCTAACATCTTTATGGAGTATCCAGGAGTCAATAAACCATGCCACAAAATCACAGAACCAATTAAACCATAAATTGATACTGCTCATTCCGGAGTACTAAATCGTTGCAATAAAGGAAATATCAAAAAAAGAAGAATTCCTGAATCTTTGAATTACCCAACCAAATTTATGTATGTGGTGAATGCTAGTAACCGTGTAATCGGTGAAATTTAAATACCAACGATGTATACGGAATTAAATGAAACACAAACGACGCTTTTCGACACACAAAAGGTACACCAAAGTAGTTTGAAATGTCGAAAATCAGTTCTTTCTTATATCTTAGTCAAACTGAATCTGGCTACACATGCAACGGTGTATTAACTAATCATAGGAACATAAACTAAAGTATACTAACCTACTGAACTTGTAATACTCGATCCACCAAGAAGCGATAATCTGGATGGATTCTGAGCACTCTCGACCCCAGAGCCCATACTGCGCATGTACTGCCTGAACTTCTAGTCTCTGGCAATTTGCTCTAGTAAGAATAACAGGGCTCTAAGATTGAGAGTGGGTTGTGTGATCACGCTATATGATCATGAATAATCACTGACAGGTAGCCCATAATAGGTCTAAGTGAAAAATACGAAAAAGCAGTCGAGTGCTTGTGTACAGGCTATATAAGCCCTACTCTGAATCGCAAGAGAATTATTTTCTCTTTACAAGTAAAATATTATGTTTTGACCCAGCAGGTAGCTAGACGTCGCCAATATAAGAAACCTATTGATCGCTTTCCATGCATCTGTTATGAGAAAGAAGATCTTATGAAAAATTGGCATTTTAGAATCTGTCAGTTAAAAGCAAATATAGGAAAAAGTATTTTTGACATTGTCATACTCATACAGGACAGGATAAGATATTTGGCTCCAGAACGTCTGCTATAATATAAAATTGTCAAACCTCTTCCTACATTTATCTCAGGATCTAGATATCTCATATTACTAATATAATATACAAATTAGGTACTACCTAAGAGCGGAGCTCCCAGTTTATTTTTTATCTACGTGACTGAATTAATGCAATGCATGGATAATTCTTATAGATATTTTTCTCCCCCGATTGTTAAGAGATATTTCATAACAAGCTGCTAAAAATGAAAATTCATTGGGTAACGGAGGAATTTCACGTTGAATTCAAGTCGCTTCGTTTTTTCGAGTCCAATTTAATGCAGAATTCCCGAGTCAGGAAATGAAATTTTTTTGAATCCCATAGCATTTATAATAAGATAACAACGAATTCTATAGGAGAATTCATGGGAGGACGAGGGAATTCCTCGTTGAATTTCGCGAGAAAAACGATTTCGCGAGAAAAACGACTCGTGCGATATCGTTTTTCGAGTGAAATTCAACGTGGAATTCCCGCGGCCTCCTATATTTCATAGCATCTACAGCAACAATATCATAAAATTCTAAAACATATTTTGGATGTTTTTACGCGAGGCTCTAGGAAGCCATTGCACTGTTTCTCTCGGTTGTCAAACTCACTGGTAAATCAATGGCAAATACTCTAAGTTAATGGGCATTCTTTTCACATTTTAGTTCAGCTTAAGATTTTTTCCTATGGAAATTATCATCAAAAGTACTCATAAGACAATTCGGCCTTTTTGAATCAACAATGCAAGGCCCTCGACCAGTGTACTGGTTGAAAAAGCTGTAAATTACAAGCTAAACTTACAATCTTTCCTTGAAAAGAGTGGTTTGTGGCTCATTACAGGAGCGGATCCAGGATTTTTCTAAGGGGGGTTACTTTTAAAAGTTGCGCGCGCGCTTTGGGCCAGAAACCACAGGAAACCACCAAAAAACGCGCGAAAAACATCCAACACCGTGTTGGATGTTGGACCAAAACACCAATGTGTAGCATTAATAGGGCTTGGAATAAATCCAACAATCCAACGTAAAAGTGACGTAAAAATCAAACATCAAGACTAGATCGATTTTTGAGTGATTAATATACATATTTATGATGGGGGTTTCCTACAAAGGGAGGTGACTTGCCACCCTCTTCATCACCCCTGGATCCGCCCCTGCATTAGTTCTTGCTCTGTCCTAAAAACAGTGGATTCTCTCTTTTCTACTTGTTCTAAACAGTATATAAACATTTTAAGGTAAAAGTTTTCAAAAGCAACTGCTAGGATGCGGGACGCGTCAGACCAACTTCCCGCCAAAGAGCAATCAGCCAATCAACATCACGATGGGCACGGACGGACGGACGGACGGACGGACGGACGGACGGAAGTGACGTATACTCAAGCCATGAAAAATCAACTCGATGGGTTACCATGTTTTCTAAAGTATGGTGCTCCGCTATTATATATATTACTAGCCTTGAACGTAGCACCTGCATGAACACATTGTACCCCCTGTCGTATGCATAATTAACGAACACGTCATGATACCTTTAACCTCCTCTAGCTCTATTACCCTCACTATTATAGTTTTTATAGTTTTTATAGGATTATAGTTTTTTGTATTTACAATGATAGTTTTTCCTAGTTTTTCTTTTATATATTTGTAACATAAGATATGTATTTTTATCTTTTGATCGAATAAATACTTATTATTAAGACTTATTATTATTATTATTATTATTATTATTATTATTCAGAATCTTATGATGTTATTATTATAGACGCTATGAGATTCAAGGAAAATTCATTTCCTGACTCAGGAATTCCCTCGTCCTCCAATGAATTTTCCTATATCTTACAACAGCCAATCACCTAATAACTTCAACTTCTGTCTATACTTTCAAGTATTGGCTCAAGTCCTAACCATAGTTAATTCCTTTTCCTTTACTCGAATCTTTGTTTACTCAGCTTAATTTAAAATCATCTTATTCTGTTAGCCAATCGCAATGTAAAGCTAAGTCACATGACAATCTATCAAGTATATATAACAAGCCAAATAAATATAGCTCCCCAACTCTTGTAACCACACCATCACAAACCAGCAGAGACAACCAATAAAAGATCCCATAACACATCGGTTCACTGGTTATTGAATTAAAACGCGAGAGCGTAGTTTCAAACAATTGTTCACATACACCTCGCTCCTTCAATTGAGCGTCAGTTCACCGATGTATGCTGACAGTGAGAAAAAGGGAGAGCTTTCGACTGACATTCATATGTAAATAGGCCCAATCAGCTTGGGTATAATATTTTGGTAACGCTTGAGAAGATTCATCAGGGATATAGACATTGAAGCAACATACCTTTGCGGCTATGCCGTGATGTTTTTCCATTTCAGATCACGTGTCATCCTCTTGGGAATAAGATTCTTTGTTTGAGGTACATCCATATTAACGTATCCTCTTCAGCGTTACCGTTTAACCATGGATCTTAAAAGGACTGGATTGAAAACTTCGTGACGTAACGGTCACAACCTAGTGGAAAGCGTTACATAAACAAATCAGTCACTAACAATTGTTAGATGAAAGCACTGTTTGTAGGTATATATAAGTCTAAACCACAATTTGATTAAATCAAAAATATGTTTGTAGGTTGGATTTAACTTCATTTTAGACTAATTTCATCAACCTTGGTATTAAATTATTCAGTTTAACTGAGCTTTCGACCTATGCGGTCATCTTCAGGGTTAAATGGAAAATCTCGTTACACTTTACAAGAAACTTCGCCATCAAAACAATGAGTGCGCGCATTAGCTATGACGTTACAAAAGTGCGCGCGGTAAATCAATCACCTAGCAAACTTAAATAATTTGAAGGTAGAATTCTACCCTTGTCTCTATTCAATAAAATGTATTTTCTTTTGGCGATGTGGCATGCCTCTTCCCACTTCCTCTGGTGCTATCTATTCTCTTTGCCTAATATTGTAGCCTCTTGCCAATTGATAGCGTGTCCTGTTATGGTGTCATGTCCGGCTAATGCTGAATATTCTGTTCTTGTCAAACGTACAGCGGCCTGGTGTTCTTTTCTTCTCGTTCCTAGCGCTCTGCTCGGTCTCTTCTATGTATTTGATGTTACATTCTCCCCCACGGGATGGAGTATATGACACCGGTCTGTTTATCCTTATCCACCTGATCTTTTGGTCTGGATATTAACTGCTTCAGTGTCCTTTCAGGTTTGATGCAGCATCTGATGTTGTGTTTTGACAGAAGTCTTTGGATCTTCTCAGTGGTGCCTTTGACGAAAGGTAGAATAGCAAAATCTTTAGGTTTTTCAGCATCCTCTGTGTTGGTATTTGAGTGTCGTTTGATGAACTTCAGTGGGTAGCCATTCTGCTGAAACGTCTAAAATGAAGTTAAATCCAACCTACAAACACCTTTCTTGAATTAATCAAATTGTGGTTTGAACTGGTGATCGATCTAGCTCCTCCTGTTTACTACTATCGTCACTTAGTAGCATTTCTTTACATGAGCAAGAGTGCTTACCACTGCTGCTTTGTGCGTCGATGGATGGTAACTGTCAAAATTCAAGTATCTATAGGTATGAGTCTTCTTCCGGTATATCGATATCTGCAATGAACCTCCCTCTGATACCTTGTTAAGGGTATCAAGAAAAGGTAACCTAGCGTCAGAATATCTTTCGATAGTAAACTTGATGTTACAGTCCTGCTGGTTCAGATGTCTGTGGAATGCATCGATCTGGTCTTTCTTTATGACACAGACGGTGTCATCCACATACTGTTTAAAAATCCTTGGAGCAGTGAGAAATGTAGACAGTGCTCTGGACTCAACCACTTCCATGACAGGGTTAGCCACAGTTACAGATGAGCGAGCCCATTGCCGTGCCATGGATTTGCCATAATAAGTACCTTTGAGCTGAAGTGGAGTTTAGACAGGACAGCAATGATGTTATATCAGTAGGCGTAAGGGAAGTGTGATCTTGAAGACTTAAATCTTGTACTAATCTGTTATTCGCTGTAGACACAGCTATGTCAGTGGGAATCGAAGTAAAAATGTGAGACAACATCGAAAGAGACCAACTCCTCTTCAACGCCAACGGTGAGATCTTGTGCGATGCTAACCCACACTTTACTGTTCTTTAAGTGTTGTTCTGTGTTACCCACTAATGGTGAGATGATTTTTACCAGGTGCTTGGGTAGTTGATAGGTTGGTGATCCTGTGAAGCTAATTATTGGTCTGAGTGACAATTTGATTTATAAACAAACAATTAATAACGTTTTTTTACCAAATTTTAATATGTATAATATGTAAAAACTGAATCCCAAAAATGCAAGTGAAATAGATTAAAACAAAGCCGTTTTTGGGGCGCGTTTTTCTTTGTACCATTAATAGAATATTGTAAACAACCACTAAAGATGATTAACTGGCCTAGGCCAGTTTTTCCGACAAAAAAAGAAAAGAGGAAAAAAGTTATGGATATTACTTTACATTTTCTTCAAGTTTTTAAGGAAAATCAAGCAAAAAGTGGCAGTAACGTGGCTACTATAGAATAGAATAGAGTAGAGTAGAGTAGAGTAGAACAGAATAGAATGGAATATGATGGATGGAGTGGAATGGAATATTTAACAATTATTCTACGAAATCGAGTCGTACATGAGCTCATAGCCATTAGCCATGTACGACGAGATTGAGTGGAATAATTGTTTTATTATATCCACATCCACTGGATTGTGAGAAATATAGAATTTTAATTAATCTCAAGTTTAATAAGTGAAATAACGTCGGCAAAACGCTCCGCCATTTTGTTTACTTCTCTACTCACGGGATATGAACTGATATCCTAGTAGTAGAGGAACCAATCAGAGCGCTTGCTTGCTCATATCCAGTGGATGTGGATATAATAAAATATAATATAGTGGAGTAGAATAGAATAGAATAACATAGCATAGGTAGCAAAGGATAGCATGAAATGGAATGAAATGCAATTAAATAGAAGGGATTTGTTTCAAAGCCAACATAGAGGAATATGTGAAAACTGAAATCCCGCACTGCCAGGGCCTTAAAAATACAAGAGAAATTCTAGGAACTAAGATGTAACACATCAAAGATAATGGTTTGTAAACATATGTTTATAAAATATCTATTATATAATAAAATAAATATCTATTATAATATAATATACCAGCAGTTTCATTTCGTCTTATGTAAATACGATGTCTATGATATCTATCACTAAAAAGCAAATTGATCATGAACAAAATTTAAACAATATCTTTTGACTAGTAAGCCACCATATCTCACTTGTTATTTCTGAATAGCATGAAGAGGTATAATATCTATCCAGCCTCAGTGTTTCTGATGAATTCCGTGAACTTTTAAATTGTTTTGTTCCCCACAAGGTTGAGTAATTTGCATCCCGAAGGACATATTTTATTCCCCGAAGAGAAATGTTGGTGTCCTGACGGACAGTTCTCGTTCCTCGAAGGGAAATAAATACAAGGAATTATAAGACTCTTGTTAAAGACCTATGGATCGCAAAAGGGGTCACATGGCGCCATTGCACTCGACATCCAAACAACATCCCAGTTCAGTGGTTCTTCTAGATCTTAAAAGACTGTAAAAATAATTGAAAAGCTCTCTAGAAACCAACGTCTGGCACATTCGATAAAATCTATCCCTGGTTGCTGAAGCAAAATAGCATAAAAGCATCATAAAGCGAGTGATAACCTACCAAGATATCCAGTTTCCAGAAAAGCACATGCGAAGCGAAGACGTCGATAAACGAATACGTAGATTTTACGTTCTAATCGATGTGCCGAGTAAAATCCTAGTATAGTCGAAAAGATGTCGAAGAAACATCAGATTTATTCGTTGTTTTTAATCGCCTGCTTCGATCAATCGCCAGATATTACCAAATAACATTCGATTCATCCGAATAATATTCATTGAAATTATACACTTTTGGGTTTCCTGTGGTGTTATTTGCACTCGGACTTACGGACTTACAACACGATGACATAGTGGCTTCGTCTCCTAGGAGAAGGTAGCCACAAAAACCGTTAGAAACCATAGCAAACCATAGCAAATATGTGAGCGTGCGCGACTTACTACGTCACGATTTTCCACTAGGTTCAGTGCCATTTTGAAATAAGGTCTACACCAATCAGCGCGCTGCAAATAGCCCACGTGACCGTTTGTTTCCAACCCAGTCCTTTTAAGATTCATGGTTAAACGAAGAAATGCAGGGGAATGACACGTGGTCTGAAATGGGAAAACATTACACCCAAGCTAAAAAGGTCTATTTTGAATTTACTGTTCAGTCAGCGGGGTAGACTGGTTCAGTATGCGTATTTTACCTGCAAATTAAAGAAACCTCTGGGAGATGAGTAAACTGTACCCTGTGGAATTGCATCATCAGTTGCTTTGAAAATCTAACGACTAACGAACAAAGATATTACAATTCGAAAATTAATGAAAAAAGTAAAAAAGGTAAGTCAGTTACAGACGCAACAACTAGTCTAGCATATTCAGAATTGTGTAGCAAGTCATGGATGATTCCAGGAACGCATCATTTTACTTGGTTTCATGTATTGCTATTGTATGTCGTCATCCTTACAAGTTAAGTATCGATCATTTGTGAATTTTAGTTTAGTTTCGCAGGTGGGAACGGGAACAAAAAGCAATGAAATTGGGGCTGCGTTTGACTCGTTTCTTGCGGCAGTTATCGTTATTTTAATTTACTTGTGTTTGACTCGTCTCTTGTTGGAAAAAGCGGGAGTTTGTGCAATAAAATGGGGCTGCGTTTGACTCGTTTCTTGTGTATGTTGTTGTTCTTTAATCTTTAATCACAGTGTGCACGGACACGTTTCTAATTAGTGCTACTTAGCTAGGGCATAATTTAGCACTTTTTAGTACTATTAGAACGTTTTCAGATAACCTACTTTTAACACGCAAATTAGAATTTGAGTAAAATAACATGCTAATAAGGTGTGCATGTGGCTGTATGCTTCAGTAAGTCAGCTATCGGCCCAAATTAATGAAAATAACACCAAGTTTGATAATAACAAAAACAAATATTTATTTGCTCATTTTGTAGAGGGACTGTTTTGTGCAAGTTAAATTTTTGGAGGCCAATGTAAACTGTGTTTTTGTTTAACAAGGTACGCTTTGACGATTTTTTTTAAAACAAAACTTTGTCACTCTCGTTGCTATTGGGATTGCATCTGATGCGAGAAAATGTACCAATTTATTTAGGCATTTAGAGTGATTTTCCTTAGCCCGTGAAAAAAAACTATTTAGTTCGTACTAGTTGATAAATAACAAAAGAAAACAATGGCTTTTAAGTCTACTACTGGCTAATTAGATTAGACCTTTTTGCTTTACTACTATTTTCGAAATTCGTGCGCCACGTGAATTAATCCTTTGTCTGCCAATCAAGAATAGACTGATACGGTTTTGGGTTTTGTTGCTTCAACAAAAGAAATTCACATTCCGCACGAACTTTGTCGCCATCTAGTATTGTATCAACGCATGAATTAATGAAAATAATGAAAATAACACCAGGTTTGATGATAAAAACATATATATGAATTTGCTCATTTTGTACAGGGACTGTTTTGTGCAAGTTAACTTATTGGAGGCCAACGTAAACTGTGTTTGTTTTTGTTTAACAAGGTACGCTTTGACGAATTTTTTTAAAACAAAACTTTGTCACCCTCGTTGCTATTGGGATTGCATCTGATGCGAGAAAATGTGCCAATTTATTTAGGCATTTAGAGTGATTTTCCTTAGCTTGTGAAAAAAATGACTATTTAGTTCGTACTTGGTAAAAAAAACAAAAGACTAAACAATGGCTTTAAAGTCTACTACTGGCTAATTAGATTAGACCTTTTTGCTTTACTACTATTTTCGAAATTCGTGCGCCACGTGAATTAATTCTTTGTCTGCCAATCAAGAATAGATTGATACGGTTTTGGGTTTTGTTGCTTCAACAAAAGAAATTCACATTCCGCACGAACTTTGTTGCTCACCATTTTTACGGCAGTTTTCGAACAACTCTGCCTTGAAAACTTGCATAAATCTCCAAAAGTAGTTGACATCCTGCTTTCCGATAGAAAAGCCTCTCATCTTTTTAAGTCTTGGACATTATTATCCTCTGTTTCTTTCAAAGAAAGCATTGCCCCTGGGACATCTTGTGTCGAAGGCACTCCGCCATTTTGTTTGTCTGTCCCAAACATATCCCACAATTCATTGCACAAGATTTGCGTGACGTAAAGGCTTCAGAAGGCCATTTCGAAAATAGTGTAAAGCAAAAAGGTCTTTTGCCTATCTTTCACGGGCGAAGGAAAGTCACCCTAACCCGTAAAACAGAAACTGATAGTTATAGTCCAACAGTCAATACACACAAAAGAAAACAGTAGAATTAGTGTCTACTAATCTCTTTGGCTGTTGCCATGACAGTCAAACAACGTTTAAATAGGAATTAGGAGTATCGGAAGTATAGAGTGATTTTCCTTCGACCGTGAAAGAAAGATGACTGTATAGATTGTGCTAGTTAATAAAGAACAAAAGAAAACAATAGGTTTAGAGTCTACTACTAAGTATTAGTTTGCCTATTTTTTCATGGTCGAAGGAAAATCACTCTATCAAAGAGTGCATACCATATATCCGTGAAAAAGTTAACTAACAAAATTGTACAAATTAGTGCAAAGTTTTGTATAGAACTCTTTACTGAGCTTACTAATTTGTACAAATGTGTGCAATTTCTTACAAAGTTTTTCATGGATATATGGTATGCACTCTGTTACAGTGTCAATAGTATAACACAAGACCATGAGGTTAGTTGTATAGCAAGATCGACTCCGAAAGCTAGTTTTCAGTGAAGTTTCTTATGGCTAGACAAGGTAAACCTTATATATTATACTTATAATCATAGCATCATTTGTTGATTATGTATCTATTGTACCCAAGATGATTTAGGACCAGGGTTTTTATAGTAATTATTCTTTGTATATAATATTAGTGTATCTGGGGGCTAAGTGACCTTTGTAATTGTGGTAATTCGCCTGTTTTTGAACACTCTTGCAGTTTTACGATTGCGATTAAATTATCAAGATCAGTGAAAAACCTCTAGCCATAACTACCAATGATTTTTCGACATTCTAGAACTAAGTTATCTTACGATGTAAAAATCAAAATTAATAGTAAATTCTTAGAAGATAAGGATCATGTTAAATATCTGGGTCTTTTGATTGACAGTCACTTATCATGGAAAATTCACATCGATTTTATTACTAACAAGATAAGCAAAACCGTAGGAATTTTGTCAAAACTAAGACATTACGTTCCAATTAATGTCCTAATAACTTTATACAAATCACTTATTCAACCCTACTTGACGTATGGTCTAAGTGCCTGGGGTCAAGCTTGTAAAACATATCTCTAGGGAATTCTAATTTTACAGAAACGTGCGTTAAGATTAATCCACTTTGTAAATTTTAGAGAAAGTGCGATTCCTCTGTTTGTTGCTGATAACATCCTTCCAATCAAGTTTCTTTATTTTGAGTCCATTGCAAACCTGATGCATGATGTTTCATATACTGCTGCGGCGCCAAAAATTTGTAATCTTTTTTCTGCTGTTAAAAATGTTCACTCTTACAGTACTCGGACATCTACCTCATCTACCTACCGGCGGATCCGCTTGCCGAGTTTCAAGGACCTCACTAGACGTGTGGCTACACACAGGGATCCCAACATAATAATCGCGAACTGAACGAACTGATTCCTACAGGAATCCTCTGTTTCCATCCGTACCGGCGGATCCGCTTGCCGAGGTTCAAGTACTTTTATGCTCATTACCTGCACAATACGGGTCGTTCCGCCTGTTCCGGTTGTACATCCCCACTTTAAAAAATTTATTCACTTTAAAATTTGTAAGTATCTCCACATATACCCATTCATTTTTGCAAGTAGGAGTTGGCGGGTTTCCTGTGGCCACTACACCGCCAACTGAACGCGAAATGAAGTGTCCTGTCGAGATATCCAGTGGATCCACCGCCGGATCCACTGGAAAATCAGTTCGCCGACATGAATCCTGTCGAAGTATTGGACAACCCTCAAGAAACTAGTACTATGTAGCGCTATAACGAGATTGTTTAACATAATTCTCGTATCAAGATATTTCCCACAAAATTGGCGTGTAGCACTCATTATTCCATTATCCCGATTCACAAGAAAGGTGAAAAAACAAATATTGAAAATTACAGAGGTTATACGCTATTAACGGCATTAAGTAAACTTTTCACCTCTGTATTAAATCAAAGCCTCTACGACTATCTTGTCAGCAATAATATCCTGAAAAAAGGACAGCAAGGTTTCAGGAAAAAACATTCAACGACCGACGGAATTTTTACATTAAAAAGGACTCACTGATGACACTAGAGAAAAACGTCTGCGCATGCTTGCATTTTAGCACGTTTCCAAGAATTCAAGAGAGTTTCTGTGTGAAAAGAAATGTTCGTTTTCTCCTAGTATACAAAAAATTTCGCTGGTATACTTTTGTGGGACCAAGATATCATATAAATAAAGAACATATTTAAGAGTTAGCCTTAAGTTTTAAGAACTGACCTTAAGCAGAGTTTGTACAAACTCTGCCTTAAGTTTTGACATTTTATGAAGTCCAGTTGTAAGACAAGTGTGAAAGTAAAATTTGCATATTTCTACAATAGTACGAAGACGTTTTTAGCTAATTTGCATACAGATTAGAGCATGCGCAGACGTTTTTCTCGTGTCCTTATTGATAACGTGGTAAAAAAGCAAGCCGAATAAAACTAATTCTATTATGCTATTCGCTTGCTTTGTTGATTTCAAAAAAGCTTTCGACTGTATTCCTAGACAGATACTTTTCTCTAAAATCGAAAACGTTGGCATTAATAAGGGCCGCTTCTTAATGATGATTAAATCAGAGTACGAGAACGACCGCTCAGCAATTAAAATGGACGGTCTTAAACCAGATTCCTTTCAATGCTATAAAGGCGTCAAGCAGGGATGTATGCTAAGTCCTACCTTATTCAACTTATTTCTAAGCGACCTCACTACCTGCTTAAGTCAAGCAAACATCACATGGTAATGTTCGCCTAAACTCCCTTCTCCATGCCGACGATTTAGTTTTAGTTGGAAAAAATACCCATGACCTACAAGCCCTCCTAAACACACTTAATAACTATTTTCTGATGCAAATGGCCAACGGTAAATATTGACAAAACCTGAAAGTCCTCATTTTTAACAATGCGGGGAAACAATTGAACGACTACCTCGTAGTACGAGGATAGGACCCTTGAAAATACCAGGATATACAAATACATCGGCCTAGGCTTTCAGTGCCTTCCGTAACTTTTCAATCGCAAAACAAGAGCTAAAGAAATCAGCGCTGAAAGCCCTATTTAAGCTCAAAAAGGAAATGGGTCCGGCTTTTAACAATTTTATTATACGGTAGCGAAGTCTGGGGTATGGAAAACCTCAAAGATGATCCTATAGAGTCAGTTAAGTCATATTAAATTTTGTAAAATGCTGCTTGGAGTCGGGAAGTACGCAGCAAATTCCGCCTGCCTTGCCGAACTCGACCGGCTCCCACTTCACGTGACAACTAAGCTAATATAAGATGTATAACGTTTTGGCTTTAACTGCTAAGATCAAATGGTGATCAAAAGATAACAGTAACACTATATGATTTCATGCGAAGCTCCAACAACAAAGTCTGCTGGAGTCATAAGATAAAAGAGCTCTTATTAATAAATGGCCTGGGCAATTTATGGCTGGAAGAAGACTTTAACACAACCTCCCGGCTCAGTCCTTTTCCCATACACCATTTTCCATACATCGGTTCACTGGTCAAACACAAAGCATTCAGACGAGGCTCCAAGGGGATATTTGCATA
>JAAAQI020132908.1:0-29206 GCA_011800005.2 Stichodactyla mertensii | reverse complement strand
GTTTGGTGCAATTTTGGAACGATTTGAGTGAATTTGAAAAATCATCCCGAAAAGTCACTTAGACCGTTTTCATTTTACTCCCTTCAATTATTGGATGGTTGAAGTCATCATGTTTATTTTTAGTGCAAAATTGAGTTTCACTCTCTTCAGTCTTGAGTCCCATAATTTTCTTCCTTGCTCTTTGCAGTTTCCTGTATACTTTCAAATTTTTTTCAGTTTCTAAATTTTCCATAAATTCTTCTATTCATTAATGGTAATCGACTTCTTCAAATATTTTTTGTTGCACCAAAGAAGTCACACTAATCACTTTAAATTTTAATTTTGAGTTCAGAAAAGGTGCTCACATTTCCAAAGCCATGACAGAAAAATTATTGCAGTGTTCATTTTGGTTCTATCAATTTATGATTAATTATTAATTTTAATAAAAAAATAATTATCTAAAAACTGTTAAACTGCAACATCATTTGGCTGCAGAAAATTTTCACTTTGCAGTGACATCATCTACATTTGATTTGTTGTCATTGTATTTGTTATTTAAAATTAATTCTTGAATTTTGGAGTCAAAAGAATACAAGTAGGACCCAATACTTCATATGTTGTTATTTACTTCCACTGATTATCTCAAACACAGTTATATAAATAATTATTTATACATGGTGTGATTCACTTCCAAATGAGAAAAGGAACCTGAACGTGTTGAAAAATTTTGTACAAAATTCTCTCAGAACTCTAATATATAAATATACATAAGTTATAGAGTACAATAGTAGGGTTAACAATAGACGGAATCCCCATGGGTGTAAGTTTTTCCATGTCAATCCCTTGAAAGTAAGATTCTTTGTTTTAGGGTCATCCATATATTAAATGTTTCTTCTCTAGTGTTACCATTAAAGAAATAATGTCTGAGGGAATGATGTGATCTGAAATGGGAAAATATTATGCCCTTGGTGGTTTTGTCTATAATTCTTTAAAGTGCCCATCACCCATCTGACAATATCTACATTAAATGAGCTGAAAAACAAATAAACACAAAGCCAGGCTACACTGATGTGATTACAGTTATTAGCATAATATGATAGGAAAAATCTTGATAATTGTTAAGCTGTAGCACTCAAACTGAGAAGTTTTTTCCTGCCCTTCAACAGTTCACTTTGTGTAGAATCAATAATAAAAATGTCAGATTGGTGAGGTGAAATTAACTTCAAAGTGCAAGGTTTACTGAAGATACCATTACCATCTTTAACTTAAGAATTTAGTCTAATAATTTTTTGAAAGTGTGTCCAAACAGTAGCATGCTCAAAGTATTAATACACGGTTCCATAGCTAGTCCAAGTTTTTTCACAATATAGTATTCTAATAGTAGCAAGTAGTGCAATTTGCAAGGGTTGACACGGAAATGTCTTTTGTCTTTTTGAAATTAAAGAAATGCATGTAGGTGCTGGACAGCACTGTTAGGATGGAAACTCAAAATGGACAAACTTCACTGTCCTGTTGGAAAAATAAGGAAGCACTAAAATAATTTCCCTCACAGACCCTAGATATATATATTAGCGAGTTTTATATGTTAGTGAAATTCAAGCCTTGCAAATTGTCTAGAAGGTGTTGCATATAGCAGAGTTATTAACATAGATATTATCACTTTGACATCTTTATGGCTTTAGCCTTCAGCTATTTTATTCAGAAAATGGAACTACCATATTTGTTTGTATTATATTATTCTATGCACTGAAAAAACTTTTTTATATTTACAAAATGTGTAATTTTCACAATTGAATGAAATGAACAGTTTTCTTAATTTATTATCATATTGTGTGTATACATTTACAGTTGAATTTTCAAGTATGCTTTCTGGACCACTCAGACTTGATGCTCAGAATTTTGGTAGACTAACTTAGGACCCATAAATGATGCCATATCTCAAGCTTGTTGTTAGTTTGGCTCAAGTTTCTCCCTGCTGTTATGTGAACCTGCCAATAACTGGAAAATTTAAATTTAGATTGTTGATACAAGTTGCTCTTCTAGGATTTTAACAATGGTGTCAGAAGGAGAAAAAGTTAGTTATTAACCGTTACTTTTTATGTCTAAGCTTTTCACCAAACATTGTGTGCATCAGTCTAAATGGGGTCTTAATTATTTTCCTGTTTCAGTAAACCTCTGAATGAATATTCCTTTAGATTCTGATGGCATTTCTTTTTGTTTCCAAGATTTGCCACATTGAAAACTCTGAAAAAATCATTTTCTGCATTCTGGGTGCTCAAAACTTGGTTTGCTTACAGAACTCAGTAAAATAGAAAAAACAAGCCTTTTTCTTAGAATATCCAGTGTTCTGATATTGAGCAATTATTTGATGGTTTGTCATGTATTGAATAAGAATTCACTTCAGGTGCAATGGATACAGTTGGGTGCAACTTGTACATGTTGATAGTGTTGCAATGAAACTTGATGTCAGGTAACTGCCCTGACAGAAGTGTGCAACAACATAGACACCATGGCAAAATACCGTGTCTAAATTTGCAGACTTCATAGATCTGCAAGCTCTTAATTCAATGTGAAATGCAATTGTACATTTGCAGCCAAAATGCATAAAGTTATTATGATCATGTGTCAGTAGATATGTTGGATAGATGTATGAAACAACAGTGTTCTTCATGGGAATGTTTTTCCATCCTCCTCTCCTATCCATCCTAACTGTTGACATGGAACAGCCCACTTATGAGTTTCAGAAAAGATGCATGAACTTGAGGCTTTTTTGCTATCTCACTAGGTGGCTCAAAATGACTGATGTTTCTTTGACTTTTTCTGTTGCTTAAAAGTATATTTTTATGAGTGAACCATGAACAAGTTATAGAGAAAAGAGTTACAACAGAACAAGTCGAAAAAGTGTCAGTCATTTCATGACACAAAGCATGATTTAGCATACAAAGCCTCACTGTCATTTACATTTTTTGAGAACTCAGAAGTGGGCTATTACATGATCGATACATGACAAAATCATATTGCGAATCAGCATAGTTATGAAATATTTAAAGCTTTTATTACTAAAAGAAATACTCAAAATCTGTCAGTTGATATGGTAGGACATATCGTTTTGGGTTTTTAAAAATATGTTCCAACACACAAAGAGAAGTTTATAATTACAGTACAGCCAAGGAATATTGTAGCAGCTTCTTTCACAAAACAACAAAATTTCCTTTTACACATAAAAGCTATTTTGCAAATACAGTTTGATTATATTTTTGCAAAGAATCAAGAATTGTTAAATAGTACTGTAAAGCCAGTACTGTTTGTAATTAGCTTGCAAGCTGGATCATTTGCCTAAACTCATGCGCAAGTTTTCTTTCCTTACTCTGGCATAAATAATAAAAGTATGACATTTAATTCAGGCACTGTTGCAAGCTGATAAACTCATTTAGTTTGGACTTGATGCTTTCTCATGTCAATCTTTGCCTAAGGTATCTTCTTAAGTGTTATTGACAGAGAAAGAAACAGTCCTAAGTGATGGTAAAGGTGAAATGGGCAGACATGATCTCCAAACACTGCAGGCTATATTTTTCATACAATGCTCAAATAAGCAATTTGTCTAAAAAAAGTATCTTTTATGTAGATTTTTAGCTGCAGTACACCATACTAATGCTGTTGCCTTTTAGAACTATTAATATAGTTTTTGGCCATTTATTTTGTCTTATCAGGGACAGCAAGACTTGATACCCACTAGCAACATGTAAACAACTTTTCACTTGTGGATTCACAGGTAATGCACTGTTGCCAGTGAGTAGCATTAGTCAAGTGAGGTCCTGGATCTGTTTTTACAGGAAAAGTAGGAATTCTTTCAAGTGCTTGGGTCTATTAACAAGAGGACAGATAATAGTCCAAGCATTAGGTCATCTAGCTCGAGAAAACATACATCATTTTTGCTTCCCCAATGGGTCCTCACAAAAAGAGACCCATCTAGATCTGGGAAGCAAAAGGGACATCTGTTTTCTCATACTATAGGTCATCCTACCTTCCAAAAATTGCATGTGATACACGTTGCAATTATCTGTAATCATGCATAATTTCATGAAATGCACTTTTTTTGAAGGGCTAGTTATCTCTCCCTGACGGACAAAGTAGGTAGTAGTTGTATTGAATTTTCAGTTATCATCATTTTTCTTTAATGAAGTTCAATTTTGAGTTAGATTTACAGATCAATATTGTACACACCAGCCTTTTAATAAAATAAAGTGTTTTATTTCAATTTTTGTGTGGTACATTGTGTTGGAAATATCAAGAATGAAATAAATATCCTTAATGGACTGGTCATTAAGTAAAGCGGGGCTGGACTGGTAAGATAAAATGTACAAGGTAGTTATTTGAGGTGGCCCATTCCTTTTCTTGGTGTTGATTTTGTCATACTATATATTGCATAAGGCATTATGGGAACTCGTCTTTACCCACCGACTACACATGGGAGTAGTCACAATTTAGTATAGACTGTAAAGATCAAGGAAAATAAAATTATGAAAAACCACAACAGATTTAACATGTAAAATTTTTTCAGAGGATTCAGACTACATGACATGTAAATTTTCAATCAGAGAAGTTTCATGAAGGCACAAAAAGAGTGATGCTCTAGGGTGAAGCTGATTCTCCTGACTAAAACAAAAAAATCGAGAATATCTTGGCACCTATATTTCATATGCTAGCATCTAGTTCTTGTGCTGCATTTCTAACAAGGTGGCCATCCAAGCTGTCGACCTCCTATGACATGGTAATGAATATGATAGACAGATTGGCAACCATGGTAACCATTGTTAATGACCACTCGATAGCCACTCTCATCAACCCCTTTATGTCTGGCCACTTTCTTTGCAACAATAAGACAGTGACCTAGAATCTGTAATATTAAACAATAATACAAAAGTTAGAACATTCGAAAACCTTCTGGATAGTTTTGAGAGCCAGGAGTTCAAGGAAGAGTTTCTCACAAAATGAGGATTGTGAGGAAAGTGGTTACAAGTGAAGATATGACATGCTGTTCGCGTAGTCCGAGTCCCTGCAAACTCACAGTCATTCTTGTTCTGATTTCTATTTGATTGAATCATCTTCAAATAAGCCAGTCAGTAATTGGTTACAGAGAACCCAAAATGACCTAACTCGTATATTGGCCAATCACTGAATGGGTAATATGCAAGAACAGCACCCCAGATGACCTGTCGGCCAACTGTTGGCCAATTAACGGCTGTGTGTCAGCTGACAGTTGGTGATTTGTCAGCAGACAATTGGCTGTTTGACAGTAGTTTGTTGGCCATTTGACTGTTGTTTGTCAGCCGTTAGATGGTAGTTTGATCACTGTTTTTTAAGGCCGGCCAACAGTCAGCCATTTGTTGGTCACATAATGGTAGAATGTCCACGATAGTCAGTTGCTAGGGCTTTTTCTCCCGCAAGGTTGTAAATTCAATTTTTGGCTCACAGAGCTAGTAGTTTATATTTCAAATGAAGCAAGACATTATAACATCTTAATTAGAAAAAAAATATTTAAATGTTTACCATTGTAAATGTATTTTTGACGTTTCTTGAAAACATGACGTCATGTGACACCTATTTTTAGTAACAACATTAAAAATTTGCAAAACAGTGTTCAAAACGTTGCAGAAATTTTTGCTACACAAAAAGAATATTTATAGTGAAATCCCCATCTCAATCAGATAAAATGGCGTGAAGTTACAGCTAATAGAGAAATTCAAATTTCCCGCTAAATGACCATATATGGTCAAACTTAGGGTATTTTAAACGCCAGAGCAATTAATGTTTTGGCACAGGAGCAAACACAATGTTGCATAAAATCAAAATTGTAGTTTGTTTTACTTGGGGTATGTGGTGCTGTGATGCCTTTTTCATCACAAAATACGTCATTATGACGTCATGATGAGGTAGTTCATGATGAAAAATGCATCACAGCACCACATACCCCAAGTAAAAAAAAGTACAATTTTGATTTTATGCAACCTTGTCCTTGCTCCTATGCTAAAACATTAATTGCTCTGGTGTTTAAAATACCCCTAATTTTGACCATATATGGTCATTTGGCAGTAAATTTGAATTTCTTTTGTTAGCTGTAACTTAACACCTTTTTATCCGATCAAGATGGGGTTTTGACCAGAAATCATAGAATTTTATACAGAAAACTAATATTAAATTTTTGCCATTTTTTTCCTGAATTTTTATTCTGATGCCAAATTTGGACACCATTTATGACATCACAATAGCAGTCACATGGGATGAAATAGAAACCAATTAACAGGCAATTTATCAACCTACTTCCCTGCCAAGTTTCGCCACATTCGATGCATTCTTCTTCTGTTTATGGCCTAAGACTCTCAGTTTTGAGAGGTGCGGGAGAAAAAGCCCAGCAACCGACCATTGTGGTCAGCCATATAATGGATGAATGACCCAAATCTGGTCACGTCACAGAGATAATTTTGAAACTTAATTAACATTTCTCCCAGACTGTCTCTCATCAGTAAATGGTTTGGATGAGAGGGGTCAAGGGGACTAAAATTTGAAAAATGTACATAAAAACTGAAGCAAATAGATGCAAACCAAATGTTTCAAAAATGTGTGTGTATAGGGGGGGGGGGGGGGGGCACTACCCTAGCCCCACCCCAGTCTCTGCAGTGCCTGTTAATGTCCTCAAAATTTCTTTCACTTACAAATAAGATATAACAATACTTACATCTGCATCTCCATCCTCTGCGAGGGAAAGTTGACGAACAGGCTTTTTGGGAAT
This sequence comes from Stichodactyla mertensii, assembly GCA_011800005.2. Classification (NCBI taxonomy): domain Eukaryota; kingdom Metazoa; phylum Cnidaria; class Anthozoa; order Actiniaria; family Stichodactylidae; genus Stichodactyla; species Stichodactyla mertensii. The sequence goes on along the minus strand of JAAAQI020132908.1, from coordinate 22,437 downwards.
CACAAGGAAGTGGACAGGCGCTTGAGGATTAATGTCTTCAATGGCTATACACTTTGATAAAAGTAAGAATAAACAAAGTCAGTGTCATTAAGCACAAAAAACTGGAATAGGCTCACTACCATAAAGAAGAAAAATCTTATATAAGTCCTACGTCAAGCTTACGAAATCTTTAACTAAAAAAGCTGACAAGCTTTCTATTCAAGGGACAGTGACCCGGGACAGTGAAAAAAAAATAAAGGAAGTACCCAACCTGTCAGAAAAGATAATGATGTACCTTATCGTCTTCATACAAAAATTTTGCTGGGATTTCACGGCGTATTATTCGTCCAAACACAGTATCTCCTCCTGGTTTTGTTGGTTCATTTGCTGCCAATCGAGCCAACTCTTCTTCAGACGCCATGTTTGATATTTCTCACTACCTATGTGTTGGACTTCCTGTGGAATCTATACCACAGGTAGCCCACCTAGCCATGCAAAGCATGCATATTGTAACTAATTGGAAGGTAAGTTGATGAATTAGAGGGGTGCAGGGGGTGCGCACTGAGATGGGCTAATTACAGTCAATTATTGGTGCTTGAGTCTTGATCATAAGTGGTACACCCCTTCCCCCCCCCCAAAAAAAAAATCCTGGGGATGCACCCCCTTCAAAAAATCCAGATCAGCCTCTGTGATTCATAATAATAAAGCTACTTTCAGCCAAAAATTTGCCAAATTAAGGAAAAAAGTTTCAAACACCCTCAATCCTTCCTACCTCATTTACTTACCTAAGCTGCCATACAATATATACATTTATATGACAGATTATCAACTTTTAAGAGTTTTCCAGGCCTTAGATCCTAGTCAAACATGACTCAGATTGGAATAAAACAGTGGGCCTTCACAATGTGACTTTTTTGTTTTTAAAACAGTAATATGACTTTGACACCTTCAAGAACATTTATTACAGTAGATTTGCAGGTCTATCTCCATGAAAAACAATGTACTTCCATCCAGTCTCTGTCTAGTACTCTTTATTTTAGTTTAGTCAAACCCACACCCACTACAAAATCTACAACATTAACCAAACATCTGCCAAGAGCAGCAATAATGCTGTCAACTATAGGGCAATCAACCTGGAGGCCACTTCATCTTCCTTCCACCAAGAAGATGCACATGAATATGCATGACTTCTTGACCGCCATCTGAACCATCGTTGATGACAATGCGGTAACCATTGCTGAGGGACAGTTTTTCAGCAACTTTTTTGGCAACAATCAAAAGGTGACCTAGCAGCTGTATGAAACAAATACATGCTTAAATCATAATGAGAAATGAAAGAGTAAAATGAATGGATGGGAAAATGAGTAAGGGACTCATTTGTGGGAAGCATAAACTGCGTAGTGGTGAGAGCACTCGCCTCTCACTGCTGTGGTCTCAGGTTCAATACACAGACTCGCTATAAAATGTGAGTAGAGTTTGTTGGTCCTCTCCTGTGCTTCGAGGGTTTTTCTCCAGGCACTTCAATTTTCCTCCCTCCGCAAAAATCAACATTCTAAATCCCAATTGGATGTTTCAGTGAATGAAGAGCCACTCTGTGGAAATGCCACTGCCAAATCCGTTATCATCATCATCATCATCATCATCATCATCATCATCATCATCATCATCATCATCATCATCATCATCATCATCATCTCCTCCTCCTCATGGGAATGGGTGCATTTCATTTTTACTTATTTGCAACCTCTCTTCCCTCAGATAATTGATAAGTCCCTAAAATGACACTATGAAGACACAAATAATTTGTTAGCAACCTCAATGAATAATATAATCTTTATAAAGCAATGCGTGGCACAAAATATCCTCCCCTAAACCCTTAGTACATTAATAATAAATTCAGCTCCAAAATGTAATAGCTTATTCAATGCTGTTATTGCATCCTATACCTGTTCATCCGAATCGTCTGCTTTGGACAGCTGAGGTATTGGTTTCTTGGGAATAACCAACACGTGTGTTGGAGCTTGAGGATTGATATCCTTGATAGCTATACACTGAGAATATAAATAATGAAAATAATATTGAAATTAATGATTAAAATTAATCACAAGGCAGCATTAAGAAGAGAGGTGTTTTGTTCTTCCAATTCAGCTCGCACCTGGTCATCTTCGTGAAGGAATTCAGAAGGAATTTCCTTGCGAATGATCTTGGCGAAAATAGTGTCTCCCTCCGCCATCTTGAATTGTCGCACAATATGGGCTCCACGACAAAAAGGGCCTATGTGGGGAGGGGTAAGTAATAAAATTTATTTACTTTAATCACTCAGAGTTTTTAATTTGATTTATCTTTTCTCACTTCAAAATACATTATATTCTTCATGTTTAGTACATCGATTATAAAAACTTAGAGAAAACATTATAATTACATAGTAAGTCAAATAAAGACAAAAAAACTCATCCCTCCCCTCCCTACTACTTTTTATAGTGATCCCATTTGGCCGGAAGTGGTACACGCCTTCTTATGTTAGCACCCAAATGAATAAATGATAAGTTAGGGTAAACCCGTAGAAAAAACAAATAGAATGAGAAATTAAATAACTGAAGAATTTTACTAGCTTTCCTTGATTTTGAACTTTCTTATATTTTCGTTTATTTTTTCTTAGCGTGAGATTTATCTCCAAGAGTGATGCTGTGGTCATCCTGTGGATGGACACCAGCAGTCAACCTTCTTCCTCAACTAACTCTCCTTGTTCATCCTCTGTCACAAAGCAAGCGTGGGAGGAGTAGCGGACTTGCCCGGGATAATCCATCCAATTCCTTCTTACCTTGCAGTTTTTTATTTCTTTTTCGCTTAGCTTTTATTTATTTCTTTGCTATATATAACCACTCCGCGCTTTGCATCTGTGAAAACAGCTGAGACTGGATTGCTACCTACAATAACTTTGACACTATCATCTTTGACACCATTTCTTCTGCTTCTTCGTCTAGTTTCTGTAGGACTTTTGTAGCTCTGCTACTCTATAATGCCTATCCCAAGTTTAATAAGGAAGCAGTCGTCTTTATCAGCGCTCATAGAGCAAGAAAGAAGCCTTTCTGGAGCGGGAAGAGAGAGCCAACAACGAGAAAGCCATGAACCAGAAGAGCAAGCACCGGCGGAGGAGAAACAAGAAGCCACTTTGCAAGAAGAAGGTGGCGATACGGATATCGAAGGAGGGGACACAGACATCGAAGATGAACCTCCACCTCCGTTAAAGCCTACTCTTTCCAAGCAAAAAACGGTCAGCATCAAGGAAGTTAGGGAAGACGCTTCCCATACACCGCGGATGTCAAGAAGACTCATGTCTATGAAACGCAAAGGGAGAATTGTTCTGCTTCGAGAGTTGACGGATGAATTTGAATTCAATGCAGGAGATGTTTTGACTGTCCGTGGAGAAGAAGATGATTTCTATGTTTGTAGAGTGTTGGAAGATGTTCCTTCAACTGCGATAAATTTTCGAGTTGCTTGGTATAACAGAGTTGCTCCAAATCTTTACGAGGTACGATTTGATTTTTCTGTTTATATATGTTGGTTAGAAAATATAGCGGTTGATTAAAACAAGTGAGTGTTACAGATCATTGATTATAAAACATTAATTTATTCATGCATTTTTTATATTTATTCAATGTCACCTCTTTAGTTTTTTACATGTATTGATCTATTCATTCATTCATTCATCATTCATTCATTCGTTCATTCGTTCATTCATTCATTCATTCATTCACACATTCATTTTTTCTTTCTTTTATTAATGCACACTTTTTACATCAATTAATTAACATGACAAATTTTTATTATTTTTTATTAGACTTGCCCTTCATTCATTTATTTTTCATTTCCATTTCTAACAATTTTTTCTTATTCATAAAAAAGTCCTTCATACCAGATAATTTGAAAAATAAAATTTGATTTAATAAAAAATGCAAAGCTTCCATTGAAATAATGTTTAATTGTTTATGGTATTTATTAAAAATATGACAATTCTATTGTATTATTTCAGCCATCCTTTGATGATGTCTGTGTTATGTTGTCTGTTATCACTCGAGTGTCTCTTCTGGAGAGAGAAGATGGTAAAGTTAGTATTCCCAAGAAGTACATTAAGCAGACCAAAAGGCTGTTGAGAGAAGCTCTAGCTGCTGAAAGAGGAAAAGAAGTGGAAGAAATAGAAGACATTGAAGTAGAAGAAGGTACTACCGTCAGTTGCATCTACCTATGAACAGTCATGACAAAAACATGTTCTGTCACCCAGTTAAACTTTAAGGTTTTAGCCACCAAACTTCAATGTTTTGACCTTCAAACTTCAAAGTATAAATCATCAGTCCAAAGGTTTTAACTGCCTATTTTCCCAGTTCCATGATTTTTCTTAACAGTTGCTGCCAGTATATATGGAAAAACTCAGCATGGAGTGAGTACTCTCAGAAGATATATAGAATCAAGCCTAGAACTTGATAGATCGAATTTATTTAGAGGATCATACTTAACAGAGCATGAGAAACATTGAAGTTTGTTGGCATAAGCTTTGAAGTTTGGCAGCTAAATCTTTGAAGTTTAACAGCTCAGCAGAACATTTGTTTTCGTTGTGACTGTTCATGGGTAGCTGCAACACAGTAGAATTCTGCATTTTCTGAAGAGTTACTTCTTTTTGTTGCACAGTAATATTTTTTCTGTTCCAGAAAATGTCCTCCAAAAGCAACAGGGATTTCTAAGGGGTGAACAGGGTTGTATATTCTAATACTTTCTTTTGAATGGAACCTTCTTTGGAGTCTGGGATCAACATTACAACATCAATTCAATTTCATTACAATTTGGTTGTGAGGATTCTGCAAGCTAGCAAATAGGAACACTGGTTAGAAGAAGCTGATTTAGTTATTTATTTTTTATTGCAACTAGACGAAGGTCAGGAGGAGGAGGAGGAGGAGGAGGAGGAGGAGGAGGAAGATGAACCTCCAGCTAAGCGAACCCGTAGTTCTGGGCACATATCTGTCACCCCTTCACCAAGAAAAGGAAGAAAGAGCAAAAGAAAACCTGCTACTCCAAGAAAGGCTGTCACCCCAAAGAAGGGAAAGACCCCAAAGCAAAAGTCTATTACTCCAAAGAAAAAGGCAGAGCAGAAAGATAAGCCTCGTAGAACTGGTGTTCTCATACCAAATCCTGAGATTGAGCTTCTGGATAAAGACCCAACATTTGAAACCAGGTTTGTTAACAGCAGATTTTGTATAACTGTGAAAAGCTGGTGGCACAAACACAGTCATGACACTGTCAAGGTATGGCAAGGCATGTCAAAATTCTAGAAAATATCATGGCTGCTGCAAGGCATGTTTATGGTACCAATCATGCTGTGAGCTTTTCACAGTCATGTGAAAACTCTATAGAGCAATGACTATACATGTAATAGCTTGTGAAAATGGTATGGTCACTGACATGGCACAGCATGCCAGAATTTAGAAAATATCATGGTCACAGCAGTAGGCACACTTACACAGCACTGACCATGTTATGGGCTTTATATAGAGTCATACCAAATCTGCTCTGATGATGATGCATGGTGGATGGTCTGCACTCGCCCCAGCCCCAATCCACTCAATTATTATTAATATTATGATTATTTCTATCAGAAAAGACTGGGGTTTGATGCCTTGCAAGCTTTCCATTCGTGCAACACTGCTGGGTGATAATAAAATGCTGAAAGATTGTATTGAAAATGTCAAGGAAGTCCATACAGTAAGTTACATGGAGTGGATTAGAGAGAAAAAGGTTATGTGACCCCCACACAGCTGTTACAAACGTTAACATTTATTTCCGCAAGAATCAAAACTTTTGTTCATGCTTTAGTGAACTGAGTCAGAAGTATTTGACTGCAGGGCCATGTGGAGGAACTTATTCCTACATTAGGAATATGGGTACATTTTGAGTTTGACTTGCAGGAATTTGGTGACCCTTCTCCTAAATTTCCCATTGGCTCTCTTCACCCTCTCTTTAGTGAAACCTAAAAAATACTTACCAGTGCCCCACCTTTAATTAATGACTGGTAACTGAATTTCTGTTGACATGGCTGCCACATGATAAATGTCAGTGATCATTTTCCTCCTTTTCTTCAGCCACACTGGCCTCGTAGTCCAGATGTTGGAATGTTTGCCATTCATTATGCATTATTGAACAGTAATAAAGAAGCTGTGGACATGCTTGTGGATGATCTAATTGAGCCAAAAGAGACACGCTGTAAAAAACCAAGAATAACCCTGGATCATATGGATACTGGATCGTAAGTGATTCTATTAGTAGTTCTTTATATGGTATGTTATGTGTAATTAATTTTCCATTCATTGTCCAGATACAATTTTCACACGTTTGGCCATCCTGTGAGAGAAATTTATGCAAGCCGTGGATCCAGAGAAGGCAACAATGCTTTCCTGCATGTGAGTAGAGTTTGTTAGATGTGTTGTTCTCTCCCTTGTCACCATAAATATTACTGTAAATATCCCTCCATAAATATCAACATGTGAGTTGAGTGTTGTGTGCTGTAAATATGGAATGTAGTGGTAGTGTGTGTGTGGAGCGAACCTCATGGAAGAGTCCCTCACAGGAAGTGATGGTTGTAAATTATGATTTTTTTTTCATATTTTCATCATCTACTTCACATCTCCAACCTAAGACTTTTATTCAATTTCTTATGATAATCATATAATACACCATCTGTAGCTAGAAAGATTCATGGTGTTAAGGTAATTGGTTTTGCAGGATCAGAAAAAGCATCAATCTCCACACCAACTGCTCAATAATTTAGTGGAATTCTGCTTTCAAAATCCAAAAGTTCCACTTGAAATGGTTGAACATCTCATTGAAAAACTGAAGAGTAAGAAGAAGTTGAGTCCACATGTAAGTATAAATCAAATTGCTATGATTTTTATTTCTCATGAGATGTTATACTTGCCTGACAGTGCCAGACACAAGGGGATAACTGGTGCTATGGCAATCATGTAGGCTCAAGGGCATATGAACTGACAATTAAAATGATTTGAATTAATTAGTTATCATTATTCTTAAGGCTATTGCCATCAACTTGCACCATACAGTAAGGTATTGGTAAGTGGTCAGTAATGTGGCGGTAAGTGGTTGGTAAACAGACAGTTGGTAATAAGTGGTGCAGGTTGATCATAATAGTCATTCTTAAATATTTAGTGATTATAGATTAGTATTTACTTAGAGTATGTCTTCATGTGTATACTTCATGTGACATAAGCCTTTGTCATTCACGTGCCAACCAGAGATTGATTGGCTGGTGAAACAAAGCAACTTGTGAAAAGCTTTTGTGAAAATGGTTGACACATTAACATCACAATAGTTTTGCTAGCAAACACAAAGTATTTCTGTAGTTTCTGTGCTTTGCTTTTTTCATTCTACATTTTATTGTTCTATTAATAGTGATCTTGTTAATTTTCTTAAATATATATTATCACACAGAATGGTATACAAAAGCTCTGGAAGGCAATTCGATGTGGCAATAGGAAACTTGCTGGCTACTTTGTTACAAAGGCAATAGAAAAAGAAGGCTTTGGATTTAATTTCCTGCACAAAGAGGTTGGTTTTTGGTTCTTTTATTCCTAATATTGTAAATCTCATTTTTTCTCTGGTAACACGTGTTAAAATTTATTAAAATTAAACCTTAAAATATAGCACAGACCCTTCTCACTATAAATTGCAGTACCCTCAGAATAAAGATTTTACTGCAGCCATGCATATTTTTTAGGTGCTTGTGAATGATAAAGAACCTTTGACCAAGTTTCGAAGCCAATCTGTCAAGAAGAAACCTTATGAAAACAAATGTGTAAGTCTAGCATTGGAGCTTCATCCAATTATTTCAGTCCTTGTCCCTCCAACCCCCTGATTGTTGCTTTTATATTGACAACTTTAAAAAGTCAAGTTGCATGACTGTTTCTTGTTGGGAAGTCAGGTTGGTCCAGGTGGTGAGCACAGGCCTTTTGACCTCTGTGGTCCCAGGTTTGCATCCCACAATCAGTGCTTTAAGTGCATTGAGTTTTCCTCCAGGTCCTCTGGTTTTCCTCCCTCCATAAAAACCAACACTGTTTTGACCTAAGCCATGCTCTGTGGCTTAAATATGGGTCATATTGTGGCTGTGTAGAGCACCATACTGGGTAAGCAGTCAGCCTAACCACTTCAAGCTGTGGCCTTGACAATTCAACTCCCCAGCTGCAAGAAAGATAAGCACCCAAATTATTATTGTTGTTGTTTTTCCACCATGTTCTTGATTTTTATTTCTTCTTTAAAGATTCTTCCAATCCATGCAGCATGCATCAACCCTAATGGTCAATATCTGAAACAGCTTCTGGAAGTCGTACCAGAATACAGTGTTGCTGACAGAGATGGATATAAACCAGTACACTATGCTAGTGCATGTGAAGGTCCCGAGCCTCTTAAAATACTTTTAGCAAGGTAAAAATGTATTTAATGGCCTTCCATTTAAATTACAGAAGAGGAATGTTACAATTAACTTACGGCATGGGTATATACTGGTATACCACTACATACTGTAAAATAAATAACTTTATAACTGACAGTTTGAGTAAAAGAAGCATCATCTATGCTAGTATGTAAGTTATAATAATTCAAGCTATCGCACACCACACCAGACCTATCTTCAGGGAAATAATAGGTCTAGTACCTGAAAGCCCAGAATAAATTATAACTTACATACTGATGCTTTAAACAAATCTTAAACTTCATAATTACAGCTTGTTAAATACAAAAAACTTTTAGTTAGAGTTACTGTGTGGACACTCAAACCATGAACACTTCAGATTTTTTCTACACTTCCTAAAACACATTTTTCATGTGCGAGAAAATGTTCAAACATTATTTTTAAAGTTTCTTTATTGCTCTCTACCTTACAAAGCATTAAATTCAGATATAAAACTTTGAATTACCGTTAATCATTAATGTTGAAAAAATGTGAAGTGTTCACGGTTGGAGTGTCCGCATAGTAAGCATACAGTAATTGATTGCCAAAATTTTTACTCGTGTTTAAATCTGTAGAGGTGTGGACCCCAATGACCTAGCACCTGGAAGCTTGTCACCCATCATGATTGCAGCCAAATATGGCCGAGATGAAAACATAGAAGCCTTGTTAGCACTGGAGGAATCAGCAGGGGTTGACGTGGGTGAGGAGGAAGAAGAGGAGAGGCCACAACCACGAGTACAAATCAATGCAAAGAGCAAGTCCACAGAAGCAGCCATTCATTACGCTGCAACTAATGGCCATGCTGTAAGTTTGTAATTACCCTATTTGATTATGTTATGAGTGGGACAGATTGTCCACAACAATAGAAATTTGAACAAAAATCACTCTGCAAAGAAAAGGTTGCTCTCAAATAATTGTCTGGTTTTACAAATACAAGATGTACTCTGATGCTTACACAATATTTACTGTATTTGGAGGTCACTGCTTTTGTACAGTATACAAAACACATTTAATATCGACTTTCATTGTGAGTATTTTTACTATTTAATGTCCCACTCCCACAACCATGATCCTTAGCATTTAAACAATAGATTGTTTTAATATGACATTATAATGAAATAAGGCAATTTGGGTGTTTGTTACATGACTCTGACTCTGAAGGGTATCCAGTCATCTCACCCCCTTGCCATCTCGCCCACTAGTATATGCCATCTCGCCCCCAATGTATTGCAGTCTCTTAAAAAGGTAGTATTTCGAGATGGCATATACTAGGGGGCGAGATGACACACTGGGAGTGAGATGGCAAGGGGGCGAGATGACTGGCATTCCTCTGAAGATGACTTCTGCTCAGATTGTCGAAATGTTAGTCACCACCAACAACAGTCTTTCTTAAGACTACACTCACCCAGATGATCACACTTCATAATCTACTTTTATTCCTGGGTTCAAACCATTCACTCTTACTTTGTATTATTTTAATAAACAGAGTACCATCAGGATACTAGTGGCGCATGGTGCTAATATCAACTTACAGACTGGTAGTGGGAAGGGAAATATGACCCCCCTGATGCTTGGCGCTATGCATGGGTATCTAGATGTGGTTAAGACTTGTGTAGAATTAGGTGGAGGAGCTGACAAGAGAGGTACATGTAAACATGGGAACTATCATCAGTAAAAATGATATTAAGATAATAATAGTAATGTAATGAGTTCTTAAAGTTGAGCAAGATGGGTGGTATGGGTGGCATTCGGGTGGCTTTTATTGTGTCACCTCTCAACACTGTGAGTCTAATGGGTTGGGTCACTGGATATCACATGTGAGAAGAGTTTGTTAGAAATGTTGTTTTCTGCCCTTTGCCGCAAAGGATTTTCTCTGAGTTCTCCAGTTTCCTCACTCTGTAAAAATAAACGTGTGTTGAGTGCTGTGTGCTGTAAATATCGAATGTAGTGGTAGTGTGTGTGGAGGGAACCTCATAGAAGAGCCCTCTCACAGGGAATGGTGGTTTTAAAATACACATTTTTTTGAGTGAGAGAAACTCACAGTGCTGACATTAATTGTCCCTGCATTCATTAAATAATTCCATGCATCATGATAATAAATAAATTTAAATGTCTTAAACCATGATATTTTTTAGCTAGTTAAAACTTTTAATTTCACCAGGTAAATGGAGAATGACTGCATTGATGTATGCCATCAAAAATGGTCACTCAAGGATAGCAGCTTACCTACTGCAGCTTGGGGTAGATCCCAATGCAGTTGACACATCAGGCAATACCCCAGTACACTATGCTGCGGCATATGGATGGTTACACTGTCTTCAACTGTTGATCAAAGCTGGTGCTAATCCTAGTGTATCCAACCAGTGGAAGGTAGGGAAAAAATGGAACAAATTTCTCATTTTCATAATTTCATTTAGTCATTATTGCATTTCTCACCAACTAGACAACTCCTCTCGCACTGTCCATGCTCAAGGACCACATGAAATGTACAGATTACCTTTTGGATCTGGACAGTTGTGATGTAAATGTTCCTGACGACAATGGTCAGACTTTGTTGTCCCAGACCATCAGTAAGTTAAAGGTGAATGAAACATTACTGGCACGAGTGAAATACTTGATAGAGAAGAAAGGAGCAGACGTCAAAACTACTGATATTCAAAAGTGGACTCCTGTAAGTTTTGTTTGAAATTTCTGTTAAGTAAATTTATTTGAAATTTGTTTTGCAATTTATCTGTAACTAACCCAAGGAAATGAGTTTTACTTCTTCTCTTTCTATGCCAGATTATAATTTTCTTCATTTTTTTTTTTTCAGTTGCATCTTCTGGCTGCCAATTCTGTCTACAGATCTCCTGGTTCTGTGAGTAAAAACAACCAAAAGAAATTGTAGCTTTTTCTGTAAAGTGAATGATGACCTTTCTCTACCCTATTCTTAGTAGATCACCTAAAGCAGCCAATCATAGAACTGCATTGTTATGATCTTACTATTGTCAGGAGAGTAGATGATGTCTAGCGTAGCCTGTAACCTTTGAACCAGCCTTCTCTTTTGTTCATCTCCCTCTTTATCCCAATTTGTTGTAAGCAGTCAATCACAAAGCTGTATTGCTGTGGCTGGTACCTTACCTGCCATGAGACTAAATAATCTCAAGGATGATGTATTATTTTCAAATAATAAGGCCCTGAATTATCCAATTTTGATCATTTGATTCAAGAAACTCTCATGAAATAACTTTATAGCTGATCTTTTTCATTTAGATACCAAAAAAAGAGTGGCTTAATATTCCAGATGATGGTGATGCAGACAAGTCACCCCCAGCTCTCAATGAAAGTCAAGAGTCTGAAAAACCTGATGAGGATGAAAGAATGAATGAGGAGGAGGAGGATGTTGATGACAATGATGATGATGAAAGAATGGATGATGCTGAGGATGATGCTGATGACAATAATGAAGAAGAGGAGGAGGAAGACGATAATGCTGATGATGATGGTGAAGATTTTAGTGACAATGATGATAGTGATGATGAATCCCAAAGGAGAGTTGCCAGATCATACACAGTATGTTATAAAATAACTAATATTAATTTCCATATTTTAATATCAATCAGCAGTTTAAATTTATAATTTTATATAATTTCTAAGACAACCATCTCATTATTTCAAACTTGACTAGATGATGTACTTTGTGGCGTAATTGTAACCAGGAGAAAGTCTGGAGAGAGGGGTCCCAATCCCATTTCCTAGTACAACTTTTTTTTCAATTCCCACTTCTCAGTATCCAAAAATCATTCTTAAAAATTAGTTATTAAGCCTTGACTGGACATGCTTTCAATGGCTTTAAACATTTTTCCATTTCCATTTTGTTTGTTTTTCTTCCATTCCCAGTAGCCTAAATCTTATTTTTCCCCAAGGCAAAAATGGGCACATCCCACTTCTCATTTTACCCCTTCAGGACCCTCTGAGAAGAATATGTAGTATTTTAAAGTCAGAGACAACTTATATTATGTATTATGTACTTTACTTTTTAGCCTTATTGGGATTGCATTACTCCTCCACCAAGATTTTTAAAATCCAGAGCAAAGACTTCGTGTGATATTGCTGAAATGCTGTTCAAAGCAGGTGTTGATCTTGATGCTGTTGATGATAAAGGGCAGACAGCCATGATGATAGGTATTTTACAGGTACTGTAAGATGAGAACTAAATTACAGCTTGCTAATAATATTTCATCCAACTATCCATCCATCCCTCCCTCCCTCCCATCCCTCCCTCCCTCCCATCCATCCATTCATCCTTCAACCCATCTATTGATCCCATCCTTAAATTCATTTATTCATTAATTTGTTCACTCATTCATTTATCCATTCATTCATTCATTCATTCTTTCATTCACCCATTTACTTGTTTACCTATTGATTTAAGAATTCATGTTTTCTACAAATGTTTGTAAACACAGTCCTGTAGCATATGGTGCTACAAAACACCAAAGAATTACAAGCATTACACACAGTAGTCATGCAAGTTGTTATGTATGTTCATATCTTCTTGTTTCTTCTTTTTATTTTAGTATAATTACCCATTAGCTGAAAAACTAATTGAGCTTGGAGCCAAAGCATCCATTGGCAAGAACCAAGAAGGCGAGCAGATTGTTCATATCCTAGCACAGCAAGACAACAAATTGGATTTAAGAGAAATGTACCCAGATGAAGATGAGGTATAAGACAGCTATAAATTGAAGTGAAATAAATGCTTCTTATTAACTAAGCACAAGGGCTGTACTGTAAGTTATGGACTAAGTTTTTTCCTTTGCCTTATGGCTCAAGTGTGTAGCATGCAGGCTGGAAAAAGTAATAAGATGTTTATTTTATGGCAAGCTGAAAACAAAAATAAAGTTGACCAATTGGCCAATGAGAGCATTTGAAATAACCTTGCCATGTGACAGGTCAATATAAATTCCCTTTTAGATAAAGATTTTGTTTCAATACCTTTTACAGCCTCCATTGACTGGAACCATCGATGAACAGCTGAAACTTCGTCAGAAGTACCTTGAAACTCTTGCTTCTCGTGCCAACAAAGAGATATTAAAGGTGTGCATTGATGCTGGAGCAGAACTGAATGCTGGAAATGACAGTGGATTGACTCCTTTGATGGTTGCCTTGAGAAAAGTGAGGATCTTTGATTTATCTAAAAATTCATTTGTTCGTTTATTCATTTGTTTGTTCATTCATTCATTCATTCATTCATTCGTTCACCTAATTCAAAATTATGTTGAAATTATTTATCTTTGATTCTTCAAATCATTTTCAGAGAAACATGGACATGTTTGAAGTTCTCCTTGACAAAAAGGCCAACCCTGCTGTTGGTCTGGACAGCACTGGAGAAAATATCCTCCACAAGCTAAGCACCTTGGGATGGGATCTTAGGGGACCCCAGTTGATGAAGAAAGTGGCCAACATGGTAAGGGAATGGCAAACATAATCACTAATAATAGAAGCAAATTTTGTTGAGTGAGAACTTTTTGTGCTGTTTTAAAAGGCTTCTTTAGCTGTTATTGGAGGATTCTGGGTGTGGCTGTTTTTTGATTGGTTAAAAGCAGAAGCCCTTTACAGACTGTAAGCGTCAGTGTGAACTGCATTGTCCCATGACACTTTAATGGCTTCTATTATACAAGTAATGTTATTGGATGATGTGTTGTTGTGTGCTTTTCGATTGGTTCAGAGAAGAAGCTATTTAAGGTTTTTCTTCTAAGAATAGAACTGCAATTTCTTGGGTTTTTATCATTTCCTGCTTATTTGATGAGTTTGTAAACCAATCATAGATTCCACATTTACCATCTATCAAAGTGCACAGGAAATCACTCACAAATGTTGGGAGTTCAACCAAATTTTTCTCCACTTCCTGCATTCTTCAGTAGCTGAATATGACATACTTTAGATGAAGCTGTTAAGTTTTGTTTTAATTAAAAAAACATAAAAACATTTAGAATTCTTAATTTAATATAAGTCAATTTGTTTATTGAATTCATTTTAGTTGGATAAATCTACATGTATTTCACTGGCTAGTACTGTGGATAATAGTGGTTTTACGCCCCTCTTAATGGCTTGCGAGTTTCTTGTGGTAGGTATTCAAAAAAAGGAGACATTGACAACATAATAAAATGATTCAGAAACCAAGCATTTTAATATAGCATTTTAAGGAGAGTGACAAGGTTGTACCATCAAACAGCCGACAAACTACAGACAAACAGCCATTAATCAGCTGACAATTGACAGACAGGCCATCTGGGGCACTATTCTTGCATATTACGTACCATATCCCATTAATAAGATATTTTTATACAAATTCAAAAAAATTATTGAGCATTCAAAGGTATGTTTTTGCTTTTGGAGATATCAATTTTTATAGACAGAGAGAGATATAATCTTAGATATTTCAGTCTATATCTGGGTGAAATAGCAGAAGAAGATCCAGGATTTTTTGGAGGGGCATGCAAAATTTGAATTCAAGACTCAAGTGCCAAAAATAAATAGTAAAAAAGCCATAATTGACTGTAAATCACTCATATCAGGGGGGTGCATACCCCTCCACCCCTCCTGGATCCACTCCCTGAAATTTAGTTGTTATAATTAGAGTAGATTTCGTATGACTGTGAAAGGTTGCAGCACGAACACGGCACAGACACGGTCAAGGCGCGGCAAGGAACTTCAAAATTCTATGAATAATCACGGATGTGGCAAGGCATGCTTATGGCACTGACCGTGCTGCGACTTTTTCACACTCATACAAAATCTGCTCTAATTTTGTTGGTGAATTTTTTCTCTAGTATGGCAGTAAACCACGTGATTGGAGTGGAGTGAACATATTGGAGGTAAGTGATTCATAACATGGCACAACTTGTAAGTTTTTTTTAAAAAAATATTATGATTGTTTAATTTTTCTTTTTAGATTTTGATTAATGAATTTGGAGCTGATCCTGCTGATCGTGTTGGGAAACGAAAAATGGGAGAAAATGTGAGTATGCAAGTGATAAAATATTTGCGATAGTATGTCTTTATTCTCCCACTTGATACCATTTGTTCAAACATGGTGATAGATGCTTCTGCTTATGGTGATGTTAACGATATTGTTGAATGGTAGAGATTGCTAGAGCAATTCTTGCATATTTGACAGTGAAAAAAACAATAGTATGATCACCTGCTGTATCTTAATAGACCTCTTTAGCTTGGGCGTAATGTTTACCCATTTCAGACCACGTGTCATCCTCTTGGGAATAAGATTCTTTGTTTCAGGTATATCCACATTAACGTATCTTCTCAAGCGTTTCCGAGAAACAAAGAAATAAAACCCAAAGGAATGACATGTCATCTGAAATGGGAAAACATTACGCCTAAGCTAAAGAGGTCTATTGATCCTCCTGTATTCCTCCCTCCATAAACATCAACATGTGTGTCATGTTGTGTGCTGTATATACCTATTTCAAAAATCGTTGTCGCAGCCCAGCAACAGTCCACACTCTAGTGACGCAAAGGATGTTGGTAATTGTTCTCATAATTAATGTTTGTAGTACTAGTGTTTGATTAAAATTTCAGTTTAACAACTAAACTACCACTGCAGCTTGTAATAATAATATGTCACAAACACATGTAAACAAAACATGCTATAAATAAAATAATTGCTTGAAAAATTACCAAAATCCTTAATGGTTTTAAGAGTGTAGATTGTTGCTTTGGCTGCGACAATGATTTTTTAAATAGGTATATACTGAATGTAGTAGTTAGTAGTATGTGTGGAGTGAGCCTCTAGGAAGAGCCTCGCATGGGGAGTGATGGTTGTAAAATATTCATTTATTTATTTTATTAATATCAGGCCAGGGCAAAGACCACAATCAAGATCATATCATTATTTTCAACTCATATTCTTAGATTGAAAGAAGGTCTCCAAATACATTCAGTTTGTCGGTAAAGAGAAAAGAGAATGAGAAGGAAGAAGATGATGAGTATGGTGTCACAGGTAACATAATTTATAATCTGTAGCATCAATCACTTGATCCTTCACTCAGTCAATGGAATTGAGTGCATTGCTTGATTGATTAAGGCCTGTGCAAACGAGCCCTACAACATCCAACATTGTTGGTTCGGTGTTGGTGTTTGTGTTCAAACAGGCCCAGCAAGGCCCAACAATGTTGGGTAATACGCTTATTTGTGAAAAATTTCCATGGATACAATGAGTATTTCACATGTGCGAGTCCAACATTGTTGGGCATAATGCCCAACATCCTGTCCAAATGAACACAACATTGTTGGGCTATGCTTCAATGAGTGTAAAACAAAACAAAAGTTGGGACTTGTTGGCTCTAAAGTTTGACGTGTTTCAAACTCCACCCAACAACATCCAACAAGTCCCAACAACATGCAATATGGTGTTAAAATGCTCCCAAACATGTCAGGCCCAACAATGTTGGATGTTGTTGGCCAACAATGTTGCATGCATTTACACAGGCCTTTAGTTGTTTGATCAGAGCTGTAGCTAGAGACAAGACCAGCCCCCCCCCCCCCCCCAACCCCAATATTTTCCATGTTGCAAAATATTTTTTAGACGGAATGAAAATGCCCGCAGCTTGAGCCTAGCTATTACCCCTTCAGTTTGGTCAACCAGCTGGGTACACCCTTCCCCACCCCCCCACCCCCAAAAATATAATTTTCCTTGCTATGGCCTTGTGGAGTGATTGATAATGAAGCTTGATGTGGTTTATGTTTCTTCAAGCAAATTTTCTCGGAAAAAATTCCCTTTTTCCGAGAAAATTTGCTTGGAGAAACATAAACTACATCAGTATTCATATGCCAAGCACAATTAACATCTAATGATAATGAAGCTTAAATAAGGTAAATTATTGGTAACTTTTTGTGCTATATTACTGTTTATTCCATCCATCAATCATTCATTCCATCCATTCGTTCATTCATTTATTCGTTCATTCATCCATTCATTCGTTTTTTTCATTCGTTCCTTCGTTGATTCATTCAGTCATTCGTTTCTTCGTTCGTTCATTGGTTTTTTCGTTCATTCATTCGTTCGTTTGTTGGTTCATTCATTCATACATTGATTCATTCATTCATACATTGGTTCATTCATTTATTTTCATTCATTACTTCATTTCATTGGCCATTTGCGCATACCAGAGGACTTTTTTTTTCAATTTTTCTCCCATTAGGAAAGTTCTCTTGCCTCCATTTCCTTGTTCGTCATTGTAATTATCATGAACCAGCCAAGACAAATGAACTGTTAGAATCACTTCTGGAAAAACTCCCTTCCAACAGCGACATCATCAATTCACGTGATCGTCATGGCCGTACTCCGCTTCATCTTGCTATCTACTGGAACACACTTCAGTCTATTGAACCACTGGTACTTATTTACTTTAAGATGACTAGGGACAGCAGACCACTATATGTAATACATACAATATGAGCGACCATGCTGTATTTGATATACAAGCTCGAGCCGCAGGCGAGAGATTGTAGATCAAATACAGCATGGCCACGCATATTGTAAATTGCTTATGATCCGTCTAGGTTAGTAGATCGTGTTTGACTAAAATTTTGAACATACATGCGAAGTGGGCTGAAAAATCAGCTTTAAAGTTTATGCAAATCAGGGCGATACTATATGAGATATACAAGCTCCTCCACGCTTATGATTTTCTATTATTTTGGCCTCATGAATGATTAATGAGTATTATAGATTAAGTTATTTATATTTGTACTTGGTACTATGCCAAACATTGTTTTATTCAAATATAATGGTCTCCCGTCATCGTGAGGTAACAACAGGCACTGTCAGCTAGCAGTACGTGTCAGTTTTACGTGATATTTTTGAAGAACTTTAAATTTACAGACTGCTACTACGTCGCATATTGCAGACACACAGTTTACAATCATTAGTAATGTGAGTAATGTGCCTCTAAGACCAGACTGTCGAACCTGGAGACAATCCCCTACTCTTACACGAATAGCTCAACAAGTTCTTTAATGTCCCCCATATATGGGAGACAGGTCCTGTGGTTTCACATCCTCATCCGAGAAGACTTGGAAGTCTAACCATTTGCGGATGTAAATACAAAGGCAGCACCTTCTCCTCAGTTATTTCAAGACCCTGAATGATTGGTCAAACCAGGACTTGAACCTACGACCTCCCGCACAAGAGACCGACGCCTTACCGACTTGGCTAACGAGTCAAACGTTTTTTATCATATAGGTTCAAA
Organism: Stichodactyla mertensii; assembly: GCA_011800005.2. NCBI lineage: Eukaryota > Metazoa > Cnidaria > Anthozoa > Actiniaria > Stichodactylidae > Stichodactyla > Stichodactyla mertensii. The sequence continues at coordinate 3,696 of JAAAQI020132908.1, read as the reverse complement.
GAGGTGCCGACATAAATCTGCTCTCCCAAGATGAAAGAGATCTCTTCGCACCACCTCTTATTATGGCATGCAGGTAGGATATGAGAAAAAGCCTTTAAAAAAGTGAACGGTTTGAAAATACAGTCAAGACATATCCAAAAAATATCCGTGAAGAAAGATAGGAATTTCCCAAGGTTTGGGTTGGTCCAAGGAGGATATATTTAACTTCCTGGTAGTATAGTATTGCTAATTATTGACATCTTTCACCAGGCCAAGCTTTCAGTATAAGATAGCTCTCTGTCTTCTTCGGTTGAAGGCAGATCCAAACGTGGTTGACAAAAATGGTCGCAGTGCTCTCTCCCATACTGTTAGTAATTCTCCAGGTAATGGTTTTATCATGGGCTATGCATTAATTCCTTTGTATTGCATGATTCTGGATTTAAATGGCATGTGGTATAGACCCTATGCAAAAAGCCTGGAATGAGGTATACTGCTTTCTGCTCATCTGCAAAAGTCATAACAACCAGCCTTCGAAAGAGCATGCTAACATTAGTAAATCAACCAAATTTCAATTTCTTAGCACAAATACCTGAGAAGTTACAGCGATTTAAATTAAGAAGGATTTGTATGTAAAACACAGCCAAGGCCTTTCCAGCCTCGTTTTCATATTTTTAGCACATTTTAAATGCTTATAACTCTACAAGGATTTACCATTATTTTTTGAAACTGTGCACATTTACTAATTCACTGATGGTCTTTCATGTGAGGACAAAATATTTTCTCAATTCATTAAGCTTTTGATTTATGCAAATTAGTGGTGGTCATTACTGCATAGGGTCTATGGTACAGTGTGGTGGGGTGTAGCAAGGAATAGCATGTGGTGGTTTTCTCCAGGTTCTCCGGTTTTCCTCCCTCCGTGTTGTGGTCTTGTGTGTGTGAGTGATGGTGCCCCCAATTAGTGCGAAAGCGCTAGAACTACTAGGCACTCCAATAAAGAGATTTATTTATTTTATAATGGTTCGTATAGAATGATAAACTGCAACATGAATTCTGAAATACTATCTTTGACAGATCATTCAATTGCCTAACATGATTTCTTGATCGACAGACAGCTCTGGATACCGTTTAGAGTTGGCAAAGGCTCTTCTTGAAGCTGGAGCACAAGTCAATTCCACTGACAACAAAGGTCGCTCAGTTCTCCACTATGCAGTGAATACTACATCTGGAGGTTTTGAGACGTTGACTGAGCTAGAGGATCTGTTGTTGAAGTATGGAGCCAGTACTGCTACCAGGGACTGCAGAGGGAGACTTCCATTACACTATGCTTTTGTCAAAATAGGAAAGTAAGTCGTCATAAGAATTTGTTTTCTTTACACCGATTTTTACGACTGTCTGACTGACTGAGTATTAGACTGATTGACTGTCTTTCTGATGGACTTATGCACGGTCTTACTGATGGACTGAATGTCTGACGGACGAACGAACCGGTGGACGAACGGACAAACAGACGGATGAATGAACGAACTTACTGATTGTCTGACGGACTTATGCACGGACTGACTAAATGTCTGAAGACTGACTGACGGACGGACCAATGAATGGACTGACGTGACTGAATGTCTAATGTACTGACGGACAGACGGACTGACTGAATAACTGAAAGAATAAATGAATAAGTGAATGAATATCATTTTGGTTCTAGTCACACTGACTCCAGTCTGTCTGATCCTGTGTCCATCACAAGTCTACTCCTTGAAGCCATGACAGAGCAAAACCAGGACATAAAAGCATTAATCAACCATGCTGACATTTACGGACAGACACCATTACACAGGGCAGCCATCAGGGGTGCTTCTCTATGTGTGCTTGATCTGTTGAAGGTATGTAAACTAAAGACAGACAGACAGACAGCATTGCACAGAGGGTGCTATTCTAAGGTTTGCTAGATCTGTGAAGGCACAGTGTGTTAACTAAAGACAAATGTACTGTGTGTGTGTGTGTGCTATTGGGAGATTGACACTTCTGGTTATGGACTTCCATGATATTGATTATGACCTTACATCAATTTTGATGTGATTACACAGAAAGGAGCTCAACTAGACGTAGAGGACAAGAATGGCAATACTCCATTATCACTGGCTATTGGAAATTCCCATGACAGGTAGTTTAAATCTTAAAAAACTTTCATGTATTCCAGTATATTCTTGCTGTGTCATTTTGTAGATAGACAGATATCATTTGGCCTGGTCTGTGAATGTGACTCTTCAGGAGTGAGAGAGTGAAGATCTTGTCGGAAATTTTAAAAAGTAATCCGTAAAACCAATAATATAATTTTTATCCCTAAGAAGTGTTAATGCTTTTCTCCCCCCTCCCCTCCCCTCCCCCCTCCCCCATTCCCATGACCATATTTCTCTGCTTTAAAAATCTATACGTCTGGTGTTTGGCTTCTGTGACTCAGTTTTTGGCTCCTTCCAGTCCTCTCTCCGTCAAGATGGCACAGAAAACCCAGTTTCAAATTGTTTTTATAACTATTTTTGCAGCTGCGCAATGGCATTAGTACAAATGAATGCCCTTCCGAACTGCGCCGTCATCACTCCTGTTACACCAAAGCAGTTGGAAGACTACAAAAAAGAGTGAGTGTTCAATTTTCTTTATTGGGTACCCTTTGGTGCAGGTAATATTCAGGGGGGGTGGGGTGGGGCATACCTGAAAGTTATTTTCATGTATTCATTGAGCTCTGCTGCTGGTATTATAGGAGGTTGCGCCGTCTTCTATGCAAGAGGTCCGAGTTCGATTCCCAGTGACCTCGCATCCTTGTTTTGGCTTCTGACCATTCCACGTAGCTTCAATTAGCTTTAAATAAGCAAAAAACGGAGCACTGATGAAAAGGGAGGGTAAAGAGTGCACACTTGGAATGCTTTATACATGAGCCCTGCTTCGGGAGAATTGGGTAACCACTCCCCGCGCTCTCGAAGTAAAATAAACTACTCTTACCTTTAGTCGTCGTCCCCCCCCCCCCCCACACACACACACACACACAAACACTTCAGGCTTCAGGTGCAATTTGGGTACTTTTCCAATATTTCAGACGTATTCACTGGGGTCCTCTGCTGGTATTCAGTTACCATGTTTATTTTTCCCCAATCATTTCTCACTCCAACGATAGGAAGGAAGCTGCAAGATGGGTTTGGAAAGAATTATCCAGCATCCGAGCTCCCAAACCAGTCGTCAGATCAGCTTTCCAGGCCGTGGTTCAAAATAACTGGCAGGGACTTGCGTACTTGATGCTGGAAGTGGCAGGACTCGACTTCATTGTCGCCTTAAGGGTACATTTTTACACTTAATATAAATACAGAGCAGATTTCGTTACTCTCAAATGGCTTTCGCTCCCCACCAATCAGGACACCAAAAATGTTTACTAACGAATAAGAATTCTTAAGATACGGAAGCCGTTTCATGTTCTCCATTCATGCGAATTCAGCGGTGCTTTCCATTTAAACCAATCCACCCGGTTGGAAATTTGTTTCCTAATAGACCTTTCAAGAAATGATGCATCATGGGTAATCAGGACTTCATGGCTGCCAATAGGACGTTTGCATGATGGCGTCATTTGACCTCTACTACCAGAATGCTTCGCGTATATTTTCTTTCATATTCAAATTTGTATTTCCTCATGAGAATAGTAAGACAATTGGTGCTAATTAACTCAACAAAAAA
>JAAAQI020132897.1:0-13284 GCA_011800005.2 Stichodactyla mertensii | reverse complement strand
AGGGGGCACGCAGGGTGGCGGGGGAGGGGGAGGTGGTGGTGGTGGAGGTGGTGGTGGTGGTGGTGGTGGTGGTGGTGGTGGTGGAGGTGGTGGTGGTGGAGGTGGTTTTCTTGGCCTCGTTGGCTTTAATTTTTTTTTCTTTTTGGGTTTTGGTGGTGCTTCTGGAATACAACAAAAATCTGGACATTCTAGGTAAAAAAAATGGAAAATAAATTAATAAATAAGTGCATTGTTAAATTGACAGCAACAAACGAAATAAAAATGTCGTCATGTTCAGTCCTTTGCTTCTGTCAAGCTCAACTGCAGGGGCGGATCCAAGGGTGATGAAGTGGGTGACTGCTCGTCCCTCTTTTGCAGGAAATCTCCATTAAATACGTTATTAATCACTCAAAAAAAATCAGTTTGGTCTCGACGTTTGAAATTTATATCAATTTTACGCTGGAGTGTTACATCAACCCTGTTATTATCATGAATTGCGGTGTTGATCTTGTTGGATGATTTTCGCGCGTTTTTCTTGGGTTTCATGTGGTTTCTGGCCCAATGCGCGCTTGAGTCTTGAACGTCACCGCCCTTCGAAATATCCTGGATCCGCCCCTGCAACTTGGATAGTGCTGCCCAAGGTGCACTATAGTCTAGCTTGGGTCCATTGATTTGACTGTTCATGCATTTAGTAGTGGAGATGTATAGAAGAGAACAAAAAGGACCTTGTTAACGAATTTAGATAACATATGCTAAAGGTAGCATCACCTACCTGTGCACCCACAGTTACCTAAAAGTTAATTAAGAAATTTAACACTTACTATCAGTGAGAATATAAATTGACTGGCTGAAAAAAGTCAGTAATTTCGTAAAAGTATATAGATAAAAAAGAAATAATACAGTTGCATACTAACCAATAGGTATCGAACCTGGATTACACATTCCTATACATAACATAAAGCCATTACTGTATTATCGAGGAATAAATTAGCGAAAAATGCGTTAAATTGGTAAATTTTTACAAATTCCATGTGCAGCAGGAACCAAGCTAATAAAATGAATCGACTTACTGTTCTACGCATCCCCACATTTTTTAGGCCCAAAGGACATTTGCATGATAGCGTCATTTTACTACCAAGACCAAAATGCTTACTCAAAATGCATTCTTATTCAGATTTCTCTACTCTCCTAGGAATAAAGAAACAATTGGTAAGTAGAAGCCACTCAAAGCATTCTGGTCTTGGTAGTAAATTGCGCCAGCATGCAAATGGTCTATTACATTGCGAATCAAAAAACCGTGGACACCTAGAAATATTTCAGGAGTGTTTCTACTGTTTTTAGCCAATCAGAAATCTTAACCACAAAGATAACGTTTCTGATTGGCCCAGAAATATTCATGAAATATTTGTAAGGCCTACGATTTTTCGATTTGCACTGTAAGAAGAAAACAAAAAACAAAAAACGAAAAACGAAAAACGAAAAACAAAAAACAAAACAACAACAACAACAACAACAACAACAAACAAAAACAAACTTTTCAGTTAGAAGTCGGCAAAAATACACATTTTATGGGTATGCGGTGTTGGCTGACAGGCCACTTTCTCCTTCTGTCAAAATGTTTAACCTCTTATCATCCAACATAGCTGTGGTTTCGAGGCGTGCAAAACTTTCTTTCAAGTAAAGAGATAATTCAAGTACGTAAAACTTACCACCGGGACAACATCCGGGACACATCCCACCGAAGCACTTTGTTTTTTGTGGTGCAACAGCATCATTTATCTTTGTAGCTTCCGGTCGCTTATGAGACACCTTCAGCATTAAAGTCTTTCTCCCTTCGTCATCTTTTTGCGGGTAAATTTGTATTATCGTTTCATCATAGTTATTCATGACTTTTGGGAAAAGAAGCTTGGCCAAAGTCATCGGTAACTCCACCTTGAATGATCGCTTGCTGGGACTTGATTGCCTCATGTTATATTCTTCTATGGCAGTACGCTTTTTGGAAAAGATTTTGTCTATCTTGCTTTTTACTTCACTGTTTTCTGTTTCTTCGTCAGACATTCCTGAAGATTTTATGGGCACTTTCTTTAAACTTTTATCGTCTTTGATAACAAATAAACCCTTCCCAGGCAATGCAGATTTCACTGTTCTTGCATCATCAACATTTTGAGTAAGTTCCTTGAAGTTTTTCTCCGTTTCTGAATAATTCCTTCTTAAGGTGCTCCAGATTGTCTTGGCTTTTGCACTGCCATATATATTTTTTCTTGATATTTTCATTATTTTATTGTTCGTTTTATGTTTTTTCTTCCTTTTCCAGAACCTCTTTCCTCCATTTTCCTTGTTCCATGCAAGATGTTGCTTGGATGGACCAACTTTATGCTCACCGCTGAACACTTTGCTAAGAATATGACCTTTCAGTTTGCTGTGAACTTTCATATATGAGTTCTCGTGTAGTTTGTTTGTGTTCTGGACAGCAAACTCATGAATAGGTTGAAGAGGTGTTGATTCATGATATTGTACGTCCCTTTTATCATTTATTTTTACTGATGGCTTGCGAATGTTTGCCAAAAATACTTTACCAATGCTCTTTCCTTTTTCCTTCGTCCTTACATCGTCTCTTTGGAGGTGTTCATCTATTTTATATTTAAGAAAAGAGAAAAGCCAAATAGAGAATAGGTAAATGATGTAATCTCAACTATACTGAATATGCGTCGGAATCTGTTATCTGTGATCGTCATGGGACATGACAACATACATCTTAAGCTACTTTACAAGTCTGCACTCAAGCCTTGCAATTTTTTGGTCACTGTGAATGGGAAAAAAATTCGCCTAGTGAGAGTTGCCGAGCTGGAATTTCCAGGCTGAAACCTAACAAGGAACATATTCCGCACTATTACCGGTCTAGCTCTTCTCTTGGTGATTCTTCGGGCTAGGCGATTTTTAATTGACATTAGAAAGTAGATCATTTACTATAGAACAGCGAGCCATACCAAAAAAATAATGGGTTTTCCAAAATATTGAAATTTTGTTTCACACAATATCTAGTGGTACGTTCTTGAATTCTGTTTAAGTGTGGGAAGCGGCCACGTGAAAATAAGCAATTAGAGACATCGGAAGCAAAATCAATTCAATTAACATGAGGCTTCTCTGACACTATAGGATTTTATGAGATGCTAGAGTGCATACCATGTGTCCGTGAAAAACTTTGTAAGAAATTGTACAAATTTGCACAAATTAGTAAGTTGAGTAAACCGACAATGACACCCTAAGACACGAGTTCAATCGAGTGATTTGATTTTCAATAACTAAATGAAAATAACGACAAGAAATGCAAGAAAACAAATTAAATCAAGTATTTTATTATATATTCTAGTTGCGAATTGATTTTTTTATACAAAACTTTGCACTAATTTGTACAATTTTGTTAGTCAACTTTTCACGGATATATGGTATATACTCTAATGAAACAATACATTTCGCCTTAATTTTTTAAAAAAATTAATTTGGTCGCCCTCAATGTAAGCCAGACCAAGCCAGATAACACATGGCTTTCTCGTGAAAAGAACAAAAAATATTTATGGAGATCCATTATCTATATCGTGTAGCATCAGGGAGTTTTTCTCACAGCTTTAATTCTGATTGTTAACGTAATGAAAAGTTATCAATAACGACAACAATTTCTCACCTTCTCTTACAGTCAAAGCAAACTCCAAACTTGTTGTTAAAATAAGCCACAAAACGACCAAACAAAATTGGTGTTTATGAATTGAAAATACTAACAGATACATAAAGAACAGTCCTCTTGACTATATATGTGTGTGTTTTGGTTTCCGGAGAGTTTCACTTCATGTTGTAACTGTAATTGTAGACGACGTATCCGTCAATCCAAGTTTAGACAGATTGCCATCTTGCCTATTATAATAATTACATATTCCCAGATAAATATATTTTACATCTCTATCGACCATAGGTTAGTGAAATCCCAAAATCTATTTGTCTGATTCTTGGATGCAAGATTGACAGGTTCAACTAGCCGTAGAATCAACCTGTGTCTTGTACTAAAAAGATAAAACTTCAAAAGGCTGTGGAAAGAATGAATTGTTAGTAATACAGCTTGAACTTCTTACGGTTTTTCCGTCATTTAATTTTAAATTTTGTAAGACAAGGAATTTTTCTTTGAGTAAATTTGGAAACGACTATTTGAATCTCCAGTCTACATTCATTTTAACCAAATCAGATTTACGCGTAGATGATTATGTTAGAGATTTTGCATATTTAAATTTGAGATTTACTTTAAGGCTGACATACTTAGGTCAATCATGGGGTTTTGGTTTTAAGGAAATTAAGGCTATTGATGTTGTCGTAATTTCAGGATTTTGTAGATCCAACTTGATTAAGCAAACAAGTGTTTCATTAACCTCACTCCAACATGACGGATGTGGAATGAGTCACATGTGGGAGACGAAATGAAGAAAAATTTCTACCAAAATAAAATAACGAGGCGCATTAAATAAGAAATTTAGTGTGCCAAAGTAATGATTATCGTCTACAAGATATATAAAAAGAACCTTGAATAGTTTTTCTTTGTTTAACCATAAAAAAGTTATTTCGTAATAAGAATAATGGAACAGATCGTAACATTGAGTAAGAAACGCTTGATGGAAAGTCAAAATTCCAAACTGGACTTTTGACTTTCGATTTGACCACCTCCCCCCTCCCCCCACCCCTCCATCTTTTCGAAAAAGACGCGAAGAACCGTATCTAGTGGAAAACATGGCCACATAAATATTAACCAATCAACCAAAGAAATTCTGCAACTTTGGATATATATATTTCCTTTGTTCTCGAGAGACAAAACAATAGAGAAACAAAAGACATATATATATATATATCCAAAGTTGCAGAATTTTTTTGGTTAGGTATATATATATATATATATATATGTTAGAGAATTAGAGAAATCAGGCGCTATTGATAAAACTCAAAACTCTGCGAGTCTGATTGATTTCAAAAAAAAAAAAAAAAAAAAAACCAGGAAGAGGATACACCACCTTTGAAATCAGCAGTAACAACTGACTGTGCGAATTCATATTAAGCGTTCTCGGTATTATAGAACGAACAAGTCCACTTTACTTACAAAAGTTATCCTCTATCTTTTTAGTTATTGACTTATGTGTTTTTAAACGAAGCCTTGACAAATAATACACCGATTTGATTAAAATAATAAGATAGCTTTAATTGAAATTTGCTTTCAGTTTGGTCTTAATTAAATCCCCTTTTACCTAAATTTTACTTTATTTTACATGAAAAATGGAACAGGAACTGTAATTAAGGAACTGTAAACGTCCTTACTCCTCCATTTTTCCTTTTTGCTCTACCTTGTGAAGCGACCAGCTACGCTGATAATGAAAAACAATGATGTAGATGTGTGTAGTATGATAGGACGAGCTTTCATTGGAATAAATCTGTTTCAAAATTAAGTCTATAGTCTGATGAACGCCCTCGTCCTCTTTGTTTATCGAAAGAAGCTACTTTTTCAAGGAGAAATATAGTCAAAACAATAGCATAATATCTAAAAATAACAGAAAGTGGCCTCTTGTCATACATATTAACTTTGCAGTATCATATTGGGAGGGTTTTTTACAGCCAAATCAGCCAAATGGCAATCCATGTGATTATGAAATCATATCATATGTGATAATCAAAAAGATGGGTTTTTTTTAAAGAATTAGTTCAGCTTATGACAAGATACCCCAGATCTAAATTATAACCTGATCATTTCTGAATCTGTTTACAATCCAAAAAAAAAAAAAAAAGATAAAGCTTTTTCATGTGAAGATATATATTGCCCATTAAGAATCGTGCTAGTAGAATTTCACAAGGAAAGGAAAAGGTACATTCAGATGCAATTTTTCAAAATGAAAAAACAATAAGCAGCTGTCGTGGAGGTGTTATGATGCTAAATTTAGAAACTTGTGACAAAGATATCTATAAAGCTTGATGCATACACTTCTTAACACTTGTCAAGGTTTGGCAAAACGACTTAAGGAGGTCGAAACTTATCTTGGTCCTCTCTGAGACGTTTTATTGATTCATTACTTTGACATACGTAACATCAAAATAAAAGCTCGTGTGATAAGTGGTTGGAAATGAGAAGCTAACAAAAGAATATCTTTAAAAAGGAACTTCATGATAAGACAAGCGATATTTATTTAAGAACTTAGTGAAATTTTGCATCTGCTTCCGCTTGCGTAGAAGCTCTCATTCAGTCTGCCTGGTTTTTTCCTCAAGAGTCGACTTTAGCTAGAGAGGTCGAACACAATGCCGTTCAAGCATCGTTTTAAAGATTCCATGGGAAGAAGTATTTCTGTGATTAAGGAAGAAACGAACGAAGATTCACTTTCTACAGAATTCAAATCTGAACACACAAATGGATCCTTGAGAGATGCTCAACAAAGCGAACAGATAACAAAAGGAAGTAATCGCTTTAGAGGCAAAAGCAGAGACAAAAGACCAGGAATGAAGTTGAAAAACCTGCTTCTAAAAAACGCAAGTATATTCAAATCCTTTGAAGTCGTCGAAGACGGTAAAACCTATGGATCAAAGAAAAAAGATTCGGAGGAATCACAGAAAACTGATGGCTTAAAAGACAGCCAACCGAAGGTATCCGTCAATGTTCAGTACAAGAGAAGAAATAGGAATCCCAAAGAAATCTCCAGGAACAAAGACTTAGGTGAATTATCCGAGAAAACGGACTCTGTTTCATCGGTACAAAATTGCAAGGTTCAAATCAATACTCATAAATCTCGAACTCTAGACAAAAAAGGTCTATCCCAAACTCTGGATTCTTGTGAAGAGCCACAATGTGTAGCAAATTCAACGAAAAATTCTATCTCCTCCGAGGTTTTTGTTCAACCTATTCGTTACAATTGGGAAGACAGCGAAAGTGATGATGACGTTGATGATGATGACGACGACGACGACGACGACGACGACGACGATGATATTTGGAGAGGGATGCCTTCTCTATCTAGTCCACATATTAAGCGAACAACTCGTTATAGTGAAGGTGACATTAAAGCAAGCTGCCTTCTTAACTCGCCGACTCTAAACGGAAAGAAAACTACAGAGAAACGAAGAAGGAATTCCACCGTTACATGGAAGGATCTGAAAACACCAATTTCTGAGCAGAAACCCGTGTGGCTTCGTACAAGAAGAAACGCCATTTGCGAAGAAATCGAAAGGGATATACAAATACAAGGGCTTTCTCTTAGGCAATGGAGGAAAATCATTCTCACAAATTTTACACTTTTGGATTTTGACTTAAGATTTTAGCGAAAAAAGTTACAATAAAAAGCTACACTTTGAAGTGACAAAAATGCCGTAAACTTAAAAAGGGCGAAGGATTTCATCAGTAGACAACAAAGATATAAATAACTCTACTTCCGTTACAAAGTAAGCAACAGGCGAATCAGAGAAAATAGTGATGTCTAAGTATTAAAATGTAAGTATATTTTACAAATGCACTCTTAACTTGTCGTTCAAGGTAATGGAAAATAAAATGTGGCTTCCTCAACGACCGACGACTTCATACAACGCCGAATTTGTCTGAGTCATGAAAACAATTTACTAGATCGCTTTATTAAGCAATAAGTTACATCAGTAATATCTAAAGTCTATATAAAGAAGATCGTTTATTGAGTAATGAAGTTATATAAGCTCAAAATAGATTTCTTTTTAAAGCGGTGAAATTTGTGGCTTGGATGTTTTTTCAGCACACATTGGCGCCAAGTGGGCCTGTATACGATGACTTCTCGTGTTGAGCTCCTTGAATTAATATTTGACAATGAGTCACAATAACTCGAGTTAATATAAATCTTACGAACGCCAAAAATCTTTCTAAACAAGCCAAGTAGAATAGACTTGTGGAGAATATGAATTTTAGTCTCTGCTCTTTTTCTTTTTTCTTTTTTGCGCTTCCGTAAACACGAAACTTAAAACAAAAAAATTCGTAATACTAAATATAATTTGGCCAGGATTAGAAATATAGTGCCATGCGCATTGCACTACAGATTAAGTTGTAAGATTGATTGATTGATGGACCAATTTCTTGTATAATATAAAGAATGGAATGTTCCAGAACTGTGTTGTCAATTTGTACAGACTGCTGCAAAAGTACGCTAAGGTAACTTGCGTATTAAAATAAAATAAAAAATGGTAACGTACAAATGATTCCATTTTTCATCTATTTCTTGGGGTGAACGCAAGCACTCTAACAATTTCTTTTTTTCTTTTCTCTCTTGCTTCCATTTTCATCTTATTTTGGATGAATATACGGTTGTATGTCCACACCGTACGTTTATATTGAAAGCTACTTTACCTACATCAGTCTACCGGTGCCATATTTGAGTCCCGATGTTTCGTGCCAATCGGCTGTAGGTTTGTTTTTCTTGCGTTTTACGCTTAGTGCCATTTTATCCTAATGATATCGCTTCTAAACATTTGATTCTTCTAACAAAAAGAAATTGACAAAATAATTAAGTCTCGAAAAATGACCCAGGATACTATTCAGTACTGTCAATTGTCTTCTTTTTAATTGCTTCCGTTTCTCTTATAGAACCCTTACAGCAATTCCCAAAGCAGTTCAATTTAGAGGACAAAACAATAGAATCTTATTTTCCAGAGAATCGAAGACTGTGAAATATTCCATTGTTTCGTCCTAGTCCAAATTGAACTGTGTTGGAAATTGCTGCAAGTGGTTTATTTTCTTCATCTTCCAGTTCTTCTTCTTCATTTTTCTCTGCTTCTTGCTCTTTGTCTTTGTCTTTGTCAATGATCCATTTTCTTTTCATGTACGATGGAGGTTGGATCTCTTAATGACATCATTTTTATTCAACTCACGTTGCTGATAAATGAATCCATTGATTAGTACAGTAATGACTTGGAAAGGTAATCCTATCCATCATTCATTTATGCTTTTCCTGGTACTAAAGAGTCTTATTACAAAGAAATTTCTCTTCTTGTTCTATTACAAGAAAAGCTTCTGCATTTCGCTACAACCCAGCACTTTCTCACATCAGTTTGTTCGGCCTTACTTTTATCGTTCCGTCATCTTCATAAAGACAATTATTTACCTGGTGAAGAACTTCAAACCGAAAACAAGGGACACTGTATGTCAGTCTATCCACAAGGAATTTTATTTGGTTAAAAAATGTACACTTTATAAACCTATTGCTCCATTTGCTTCTTATTCTAGTGGCTTTTTTCAGAAATTATGAATGATTTTTTCTAAATTTGGATAATATTTTGGATCTTTTTAGCCAAACGTCCTTATTACTATTTTCCACAGCATCGCCTCTGAAACCAAAAGAAACAAAACTTGAATTATTGGATATTAATAAGGCGGATTTTTTTTCGGTGCATTATTAGATTATTATCCAAGGTATTTACTTGTATTTTTTGTCTGTATCACCGAATTTCACTGGCATCCAATATGGCGGGAAATGGTCACGTGACCTGTTAGTGGATATTACTTCTTTGCAGTTGAATGTACAATGTAATCTATAACGTTATCAAGGGCGTATACTTTGTTGTTACGTAATAACCAAGCAATCTTGCCCTCTCCTGTCTTCATTTTGACATATAAAGACAGCCAGTTAGCGACATACTTACTCGTTGCAAAGTCCACATGTTTTCTTGCACATTTCCATTAAATATTCACGACTGTAACCTACCGAAGAACCATCACAATAGCCACCCTGTATATACAACGAGCACACTGGATCTACATCCACACATTCAACTAAAAATAACAGATAAGTTAGACATGAGTTAGCTTGAATCGCCCCAAGGGAATCCGGAAACCGAAATTCACGGATATTCGGCTTTTTTGAATCCGGAATCCGGAACCCAGCACATGGAATCCCGGAATCCAGAACTTGGAACCCCGGAATCGAATCCAGTACTTGGAATCCTGAATCCAGTACTTGGAATCCAGAATCCAGTACTTGCAATCCAGAATCCAGTACTTGCAATCCAGAATCCAGCACTTGGAATCCAGAATCCAGTGCTTGCAATCCGGAATCCAGTACTTGGAATCTAGGATATAGCAGTAGAAATCCGGAAAGCAATATCATTCAGGATTCCTTTGCATGGAGCAACTTCAAATAAATGATACTCACAATTGAAATCATCTTCTTGCCATATTCCCAAGGGTGAGTTGCCTCCGAGAATGGACGCTGCTCACCTCTCCCGACTAGAAGGAACGGGAAGAGAAGGCCGCTTTTTCCCCATAGAGGGATGGGTGAGTAGCGGCTGTACATAGGCTGGGACAAATAGAATATGAGTTGCTATTGACTTACCAACAGGATGTTTCTCCTTTGATCCAAAATGGGTCAATTTTTCAATGGGTTCTTCTTTTCCTATTGGTTCATACGCATCAATACCGCCTTCACTGTATGAATAATGAGGATACCTTGGGCGTACCAAATGTCCAAATCCTGCCAAGTGACCTTGATTTGGTGGCATATGCCCCGGATGTGGGAATATTTTCCCATTATGGTAAATGTGATGGGAAATTGGGTGAACATAATTGGGGTCCGGGAGTAACGGATTGATCAATGGTGATTCGCTTGCCGGTTCAGTTTCTATACTGCTTATTACAGGAGCTTTGAAAGTACCCTTCGGTATGTCATGAATCATGTGTTCATAAGGATAATCATGAGGATTCATGGGGTCACTCAATTCATCACTCGGGGTATACCCAAATGGATATTTCAAATGGTGACCCAGCACGTCCGGTAACCCATGGACTGGGTATCCTATGGGTAGATTATTCATTGGGTGTCCATGTGGGTAGTACTGTCCATTTGTAATGTGACCAGCTATGGGTTGATGTAAGAATGGGTCCACAGGCACGGGGACGGGGACAGGTACGGGGACAGGCACAGGTATGTGGACACCTACAAGAGCGTTAGGTTGGGGAGGTGGAACAGGTTGTGGTTGGGCTGCAAAAGAAAGGAACAGAGTATGAATATTTTTTCTAGAGAGAAGAAATTGTATTCTATTTATCAGCCTTTAGCAAACATTTTTTTATTTTTTTAACCAAATACCTTTTGTTGGACTTGTTGTTGTGGCTGGTGTTGACTCAGGTACTGGAGTTGTCGGGATTCCTGAATGAATGAACACAAAATCTTTTGTTAGTCCTTTGAATTCCTTGAAAGAGAAGACATCGATTGGTGACATGGATCAATGGACCATGGATTCATAGAGAACTCAAGGACAAGGAAGGCATTTGAAATGACAAATAGCTATCAAGAGTGAGCATGCTTCAAGAGTGCAGGAACGAGTTGTATTGTCATTGCCACAGTTTTTGTAGTCGTAGTTGCTGCTGGAGTTGTCATAGTTGCTGCCTTTTTTAAATTTTTCGTTTTTCTGGGTTGAGTTTTTGAAGAGCATGCCAGCTTAAAAGGGCTGCAAATGTCTTAGATATCAATTTAGAAAAGAAGAGTGTATCTTTATTTGACATCGTCATTAACCTAACCTGTTGTTGGAGTTGTCGTAACCTTCTTTGGAGGAACCCCTAGAAAAGATAAGAAGTTTCATACATATGTTGAAAAAACTCTTTTAACCAGAGAAATATAGTTTTTTGTGACTATTAGCAAAGGCTGTAATTATATTAATTATTTTAAAAATGTAATACCTTTGAGTATTTTTTCTGCGAACTCGCATGCAGGAGCCATGACTGGATTCATCGATTTCATCATCAAGGCATTCTCACACGTAGGTGGACTACCTATAACACACAACTCTGGCTTGCTAACACCCACGCATGTCCCAGCTGTAATAACCAGTACCCCTAAAGCATGCAGCTCCCGAGCTGGCTTAACAACGTCATCAATTGTCTTACCACACATCATGTGGACGAGCCTCTTGGAAACATCTTCACGAGACTTGGCAACAAATACTGAATCTATGACTGTTTGTAAGGCAAGCCCAACTGCTGGGGCACCTCCTATAGGCTTCAAATCCCTAATAGCAGCGTCTAGACTCTTTACATCATGAACCTGATCAAGGTTAACGACTATCTTTGTTATCAAGCCGTAAATGACGATAGCAACATGGACGCCCTCATGGGAGATCGGAAACTGATTGTATGTTATTTTGGTAATCTCTATTAGACTACGGAAGTCCATCTCGCTTACAACATCAGATCCATCGATCAGAAACACGATATCTATAGGCTCTCGACTTTTGGCATCCAGGTGACAATCTACTTTGTAGGGGAGGGTGGGGGGAAGCATTGGTGGTGCTGGTTTGGTCGGTCTGGTTGGTCTGGTGGTTGGTCTTGTGGTTGGTTTTGTGGTTGGAGGCGCTGTTGTGGCTGAAAAAAAGATAGTTATAGGTCAAAAATCGCACCCAAAATCATTCTTAAACTGAGTATAAAAGAATGTAATAGAAATCATGGTGTATGACAACAGAGATTTTAATTTATTTATTCAAATTGTTTACTTTTGCAAGGAAGTGCAAACATTTCCCGACAAAAATGAAAATGTCCAAAAATTACAGACATGTTGGATGTTTTTATACAAATTCCTCCAAAATGGCAGCTGTACGTAAAGAAAAAATTACAAAATGCTAAAAAAACTCTTTAGAGCTTTTTAATTTTATCATTTCATGCAAAAAAAAACATCTTTTGACTGAGTTTCCTAATTAAACTAAAATAAAGAAGACAAGATGATAAGAGCACTTAATCTAAATAACTTACTGTTTGTCTTGTTGCAGTCTTTTGGGGGACAAATCAAGTCGTTTCCGACATCAAAGACTAATAAGTGAAAAATGAAGAGAAAGACGATTAATTTGAATGACGTTTTCAGAAATATAGTAGACACGTTTGATCTAGCCAAGCACACTTTAGGAAAAACATACACTGTGCCTTTCCAAATCACCAACGTGACAAACAACAAAAGATTTGAATGGAGGCTCCGAGGAAACAAACTAAAATGAACAATTCATTCCCTCCCATGAGCCTCAATTCAGATCTATTTTGTGTAAATGCTCAACCAAAATACTTTAAGTGCGCTATTGAGACAATTGATTCTCCCACTTAACGAAAACCGCTTAAGGTGGCTGACTACTTTAGCAAAATGTAATTAGAAAACTTTTTAGAAAGCTAGATTATACAAACTTTAACGCTGATTCAAAATAAAGAAAGAAAAATAGGGCGTCCCGAGAGGGTTGTCCAATACTCTGACAAATTTCTGCATAGCATTGTATTGTATTATATCCACATAACAATAGATTAACAAT
>JAAAQI020132886.1:0-13284 GCA_011800005.2 Stichodactyla mertensii | reverse complement strand
TTTACGCGCGCTTTGCGCGACACTATCTACTTCTTTGCTTCTGTGAGTCCAAGAGAGGTCGACTTGGAGCAAGTCTATGATTGGCTCAACGAACGACGTGAATTCCTTACCGTGACGTTTCACAGTCATACTAATACGAAAACCTCTCATTCTTATGTGCTGTTATATTATGTTCATGTGCCCTTTGTGCTGTTATATTATGTTCAGCAACACGAGCACTAGAGCTTCTTCAGAAGGAATTATCTACTGGACTCTTAAATGAAACCTACCTGTCGTGGAACTTGGTGAATGGATGCGTTGGGGATGTAAAAGGTTAGGAACATGTCACAATTTAAAAACTCAATAATCTGAAATTCGTGAAATCTGTGAAACTCATATATCAAGATACGACATCCAGAATCTCACCTTCGTAAAACAAAGTATATATTTATATATTTAAAAATGTTCCAACGTCCAAAGAGATCTCCTCTTTGACTTTTCGTCAGATTTTTCATATTTGAATCACTGTTTGAGTTTGTATTCATCTTTCAAGTTTGCGCGCATCCGTTCTTAGTTAAGATGTGTTTATACTTCCTTTAAGAGCCCATTGTCGAAGTCAAAGTAAAGGTAGAGATCACCTTTGAGCTTGTTTGTCAGCCAGTGCAGATCACTATACTTGATAGAGATATCATTGAAAACCCCGAGAGGGCTCACAGTGGACCTACTAATTTACGAGTAAGTATTGTCATTGATAGATTTTTTACAAGATGTTCGTTTCTTGTTCTTGTTGTGACTGCATTCCAACGGTTTTGGCGGGAACATAAATTTGCTTGCGAGTCTCCATTTTCGCGCCAAAATCCATGTAAGGTTTTAAAGTGTCACAGTTTTACGAATATTTTTTTGGGGGGCTTTATTCACAGCAAGAAGTTTTGTTTAGAATGCTGAATGTTGCAGTTGAAGGACGAATTGTGGAGAACATTTTTGGCTTTATCTTATCCAGATTTGTGGGAATTCAGCCGGAAATACGTCACAACTTAAAGTCAGTAACCGGAAGTTAGGTTCCAAAAATCTTTTGAACGAACAAAATTTAGAGCAAGTAAAAGTCATGTATCAGGTCTAGGTCTGACAGCGACTCGACAGCGACATTTTGCCTGACAAACTCTACGCAGTTGATGTGCGCAACGTTTCCGGAACGTTGCAGAAGGAGTATCAACGTGGTCTACTTCCGTAAAGTTGCGTCAAATTGATGACTTGACTCTTTCTTGTGATTTTAATGCTGGTTTTCAGATTGTTCACAACGGCCTGCGATATGATCCAGATAATAAGATCGTTACATTTCATCTTCTTGAAAAAGACTGGAACGACATCAAAGACAAATCATTTTTGCAAATAGTGTCAAACGTCATGAAATCCATTGA
Organism: Stichodactyla mertensii; assembly: GCA_011800005.2. Classification (NCBI taxonomy): domain Eukaryota; kingdom Metazoa; phylum Cnidaria; class Anthozoa; order Actiniaria; family Stichodactylidae; genus Stichodactyla; species Stichodactyla mertensii. The sequence continues at coordinate 11,887 of JAAAQI020132886.1, read as the reverse complement.
AAGTGCTCATCCTATCATGCTTAACGATGAGGATCAAGTCTTGAGTGTAAGACGAGTAGACCCAGTGGAAACATTTGGGCTGTTTTCAGTGCAGGCGTTTGATGTTCGACCAACAAAAAATGAAACTTCCACGCTTAAGGTTTGTCAAGTTTTTAAGTTAACAGCGTCAATTGTAAATCATTTTCGTCAGTAAAGGTGGTGTAACGTCAGGATTTCTCTTTTAGATAATCTACCTATATTAATCTACCTAGAATAATCTGGTAATATCCGGAGGGGGGGAGGGGAGGTAAGAGTCCTTAGCCCCTCAATCACTTACCTGTGGTGTCACTGTTTAGATAAGAAATACAAAATTTCGTAGGAGAGTTTGCCACAATCTGACGCTTCTTTCATCTTTCTTCGCTATTGCATTATTTTTCCTTAGCTGATAAAGGTCGAGGAGGGTGAATCTTCATACCGGGCAGAACTAGGTTTTCTCGAGCCTGCCAACAGTAAATCAGAAGACTTAAAGTTCAGCTGGCATCCAGAGAACTGTCCAACACAAGTCAACGTGAAAGTGAGAGATATTGATGGGTAAGGCACAACATTTTTCTTTTTTGTTCCAACGTAACCTTCCCTAAAACAAGAATGAATTATTCTGACTTTATTGCTGTCTAACCGTTATTGTCGAGAGCCTAGTACTTTTAAGTATTAAAATGACATGCTGAATAGCCCACTTTCGATAATTAGAACTGAATCGAGGCTCCGGGGAAACAAAGAAATAATTGTAATTATTCTTTTGTTTCCCCGGAGCGTGGATATAGATGCTGTTGTGTGTGATCACTCAACCAAAATATCGAAAGTGGGCTATTAGTACTTTTTATCATCGTTTTTCAACGCAGGTGTACCATGTACTTTTCTTGTCCTGTTGAAAAGAATTCCATGAAAATCTGGAAAGCAAGTGAGGAGGAGAGCAAAGTAACATTGCACGTATTCAAGAAAAAGGAGGGAACTGTAGGAGAAGATGTGTTACAAAACCCTGGGCCAGTTCCATTTCACGCCTTAGGACATTGGAAAACAGAGAAACGGACTACCAGGTAATGCATTTTGTACCCACAAACTGTACCCACAACTGGGGCGGGTGATGCTTGCTCAATTCCATCCAAATAATTGACTGACTTACATACTGCCTATCAATCTATCCACCTACCAACCAACTACCTACCTGTCCATCTATCTATCTACCTACCTACCTACTTGCCCATCTAACTACCTACCTACCTTCCTGCCTGCCCATCTATCTACCTACCTACCTACCTTCCTTCCCATCTACCTACATACCTACCTACCTTCCCATCTACCTACAGTACCTACCTACCTACCTACCTACCCACCTACCTACCTACCTTCCTACCTACCTACCTACCCATAAACTTACCTGACTATTTAACTGCCCACCTATCTTAACACATCGGACTAGTAAACCGAAGATGTGGGGTTCGATTCCTGCCAAGAGCTTAAGCTTAATGTTATTTTTCTCTTTATCCTACCCAGCAATCTACCTATTTATCTTACTACCCACCAACCTATATACCTACCTACCTACCTACTTACCCACCCACCCATAAACCTACCTGACTACTTTACTGCCCAGCTGTCCACCTATCTACATACATAGCCATACCCCACCTGCCTGCCGGTCTATCTATCAACCAATCTTTTTGTTTGGCTTTGGAATTTTAGGAAAATTTGTAAGAAAATGTTTCGCACAAGCGACGAACTGGAGATGTGGAAGGAAGGGAAGGAAGGCAATTCGTTCTTTAGTTTGAGAGAATCGATATGTAACCTATTAACCACCAAGATGAACTTCCCAGAGGTCAGTTAATTCGTCATGACTCAGAGAGCGAGTTTTATTATTTTTATTTTTTTTACTTTTATTGATGTTATTACTATTATTTTTTTAATGCGAGGTTTAAACATTAGAAAATCCTCTTTGTTGGTCCTCCTCTTTGAGATTGTTCAAAAAAAAAAAGAAAAGAAAAGAAAAGAAAAGGAAAGGAAAGGAAAAAAGTCAAAAATTAACCACACTAAACTGGTTTATTGATTCTCTAGGAATTTTTGCTCCTGGAATTTCTTCTTTAGAATATTGCTTTCTTCGGACACGTTTAAACACTCTGAATTTAGTGCAGACATTTCTTTCGTGTCCCTCCAAACAATCCATTGATGTCTTGCGAACTCGACTGGAACCCATTCCTTTACTCGATTCGAGAATGGTGAATGTAGTCGAATTCGTTCTCAGGCCTCTCTTCCACACGTATCCGGTGAATACGGTCGATGAATCCGCAACTTTTTGAATACGCTGTGATTACGGCTTCGTGTGGGCGGTCGAATCCGTAAATCTAACAATCTTTCCACGAAATCGAGTCGTGCATGAGCTCTATTAGCCATGTACGACGAGATTGAGTGGAATCATTGTTTTATTATATCCACATCCGCTGGATTGCGAGAAATATATAGAATTTTGATTATTTTCAAGTTAAAAAATTAAAATAACGTCGGCGAAATGTTCCACCATTTTGTTTACTTCTCTACTCACGGGATATGAGCTGATATCCTAGTAGTAGAGGAACCAATCAGGGCGCGCGATTGCTCATATCCAGTGGATGTGAACATAATAATTTTAAATATGCTGTGAATGCGGCGTTGTGTGGGCGGTCGAATCTGTATATTTTTGAATACGTTGACGCCACGGTATCAAGTTTCGGGATATTAAGTTTCAGTACGCATGCTCTGTCAACAAAAACGATGCAGCTTCAAAAATATCCGGATACGTGTGGACGAGGCCTCAGTGTACAAAAAGGAGAATTTTATTCTCTAACTTTGTGTATCTTTTTATTTTTATTCTTGTTATTTTCCCCCCAGACACCGAAGGCGTACATTCTAGATAGTCATCAGAACACGAACGTCCCAAGCAGTACTGATGAAGACTTTCTACAGAAACAGGGAGTGATCATTAAAGTGGAAGAGGTTTACAACTGGAATAATTTACCTGTCCTTAAGGTGAACTTCTGCGACTGTAAACGGTTTGGTGAAATAATCAAGAGTAATCCCACGGCACAAGAATCGGAAAGACTGTTGAGAACATTGGCTGAAGGATTCAGCGAGCCTACATTATCGACAGTGGTGGTGAAAGAGGAGGTAAGATGGAACGGTGGTGGGACTTTGCCTATTTAATCTAACTTTTACAGTGCGACTACTCCAACCAAGGCCACCAAAACAAATTTTTAGATAAATGTTCAATGTACATTTTTGACACTCAATGACAGATTTGTTGCGAGTTTCTACAGCGCACGATGCTTCTTGTTCAATGTCAATGTAATTTGTACCCAAACAAAGCCAATTCTTTGCATTTTAAGCGAAATTTCAAACATTTGTAGAGATTCTATTGTTTATATACTCCATCGTGATTGGATAATTTACATGAAAATTTGTTTGGGTGGCCTTGGTTGGAGTAGTCGCACTGTAACAAGACTGGAATTGATAATAATAAGAATGGTTTTGCCAAAGTGACATTTCCACAGAGTATCTCTTCATCGACTAAATCGACTGAGTTTCGAGTGCGATTTTTTTTTTTTTTTTTTTTCCCGTGAAAGAAGGAAAGCCGGAGATCACGGAGAAAAGCCCTCGAAACACAGGAGAGAACCAGCAAACAACTTTACTCACATGTGATAGTATACACTTAATGTCTGATCTCGAGGGAAAACAAAACTGCCTCCCGAGGGATCGGACATTAAGTGTTTTGTTATATAGCGACAGAGAAATGATTCCCAGCCAATTTAGAAAATAAAAAGAATTTATTCAGTGAGTAAGCGAAAAGTAAACAAAAGTTCTGGACTCTAGATTCGTGCGAGATATCACGCCACGGGATTAATCACGCTCTGATCACGTGCACTGGGCTGTGTGCTGGTTTATTTTACCTTTCCTTTTTGTATCCCGATCGGGAAATAAGTTGTTATTTCCCGCTCAGGATACATTTAGATTTAGTTAATACCACGTGATCATCTTTCAGCCAATGACAGCGTTCGTTATATGTGGAAAATCCATAGCTACATAACAAATCCCCATTATTATTTTAGATAACGTGGCGTATAACCTACCCTTCTTCTACTTACCTATCAATTTGTTCCAATGGAATTTACAGGTAATAGACTCGTTTCGTAAGTTGCTATACACGAATGCTCCTCGTGTTCATCAAGAAGACGTCGCTGATTCTGTGTGGAAGGCTTCTTTTATAACTCTGTTGTTTCCGAGGGAAGGCGAGCCTCATATCGTTGGTAAGTGAACGAAATGAAAAGTAAAACGAAAGGGTGGATATGGGATAAATGAACGAGCGAACGTTGGGCGGTACTACAAGCAAATGAAAGGAATGCATACGCCTGTGCTGAAGGAAAGTACTGAAAGAATCTATTAATCAATAATAAATCATGAACATGACCATTTTGACGACTTGATGATGCATACCGTGGTAAACAATAAGACAAACCGCTAGAATCCATCCTTAAATTTTTTATTCAAACGCCTTACAATTTGCGTGGGAACGGGTCATTGTGTTTTAGGGTAAAAAGTTGTCGTTTAACAATTTAATTTATTTCTTTTTCTAACTTTCAAGAAATGTTAATTGAATTTTCGTTTTGCTTACATTTCAGAAAGGACGATTGAAATGGGGTTAGAATTTCCGTCGGAGTTGATGGCTGGTTTTGTTGCAAATGTGCTAATGAGTGATTCCGACGCAGATGACTCTCCACTACCGTCACCCACTGATGCTAAATGTGTCGTTTGTCACAAGGAAGCTCAAGCAAAATGCGGTCGATGTCACCAGGCCTTTTACTGTAGTGCTGAATGCCAGAAACAAGACTGGGAATCAGGACATAAATTTGTGTGTAGACCTAAGTAGATCTATAAACCTAACTAAGCTAGAACTGAACACCGTGTACATTGACTGCACTCGCCAACTAAGTGCATGCATTTAATGTATAAAGTATTGGAAGTGGAAACCGTGAGGAGAAACTAGATATATATGTCTCTCTTAGCAGACTTACTCTCTTAGCACACTTAACCAAGTTACAATCACTATGCATAACAGAAGTGTCACTGAGCACGAGACAAGCGACATTTTCCTTGGCAGACAGACAGACAGACAGCACACACACTAACCAAGCTATGCTTCCATCTTAATGAAACAAGTGGAACACTGAGGATGAATCCAGGGACCTCTGCCTTAGCAGTCAGATTGCATGGGGATCTCTAAGGATGACTGCTCCTTTTAAACAGGTAGTACGCTAACCAAACAAACCACATTAGCTCCTTGGAAAAAGTATATTGAGGTTCTCTGAGGAGGAGTCTTTTTGTAAGTAGACATTATCTAGGAGCCGATAGCTAAAAGCATCATAAAGTAGAAAAAGTATCATTTAAAAAACAATTAAAATTATAAAGAAATGTAAAATAAAATATATAACAAAATAGAATTTTAAAATAGGAAAATCCCTTTTTTGCGGAAAGAGTTAAATACGAAAATATGAAAACAAGTACTCTAAAGATGATAAACAAGTACAGACGTTAATACTAAACCATGAATTTTAACCATAAAAAAGAGTAACAAATGGTTTTCGTTTATTTTCTTATTTTAAAATTTTGTAAGATGAAAGATATATTGGGCTTCCTGTGTCTTGAAATGCTTCTTGGAACTAAACCGGAAGTATTAAACGTTTAAATTAAACATGGCTGCGTACGATAATTTAGGTGTCCCTATTGTGGGTTTCCACAATTCAGCAGGAACTATTCTCTTCCCTCAAGGCTTGTACTCTTATCCTATGGGTAACACAAGAGGACGAGACTTAACAGAAAATCTAGGAACGCAGAAAGACCAACACTTGGACGTGTTGTTATAAGCCTCAGGTGATGTCAGAAATGTGCTCTTTACAATCTCAGGATTGTCTCTGAGAAAACCAAACCACCGACCTAAAAGTATAAGCTTTCACTTGGATGATTACGACCCTTCTATCGTGGCTCGAAGTGCTGTCGTTTTAGAAATAGCAAACACGATTGACCCTGATGTCAATCGTGTATGCGCTATTGGTCTGATTATTTCGGACGAGGTCTCGTATACATCTCGGCAACAGTGGCAGCAGAGAACTGATATAGAGACGAGGTAATACCATTGCTGATAAAGAAGGTTTTGTGGCTGAGAAAATGCGGGAAAATAGAGCCGCAAGTTAAGTGGTCGCGAGTGGTCACGAGGGCATGATAGCTCATCACGATTCCCAAAAATAGCACCAAAGAGTGTTCATGATGGGATGCGGGGTGCGTGATTCTATTTTCTTAGTTTGAAGGTTTTACACACTAGTTGATACCCGTGCTTGTGTTTTCTTCTTGATCTTTTTTGTTTTTTGTTTTTTGTTTTGTTTTTTGTTTTTTTCCTTTTTTTGTAGAAAGCTACCAGACAAAATAGACATAACAGAGGAGGTTTTTTGTTGGATCTGGTCAGAACAACAGAGACGTTAAAACACAGCAAAAGGTGGCCAAATACTATGCTCATTAAGATCACATATGCAAACAAACATCAATATAGTGACTTACTTTGTTTTCTCATGAATTATTCATGACTTTAAACACGTGATTATTTATTTCCTGATACTCCAGCATTGAGTTTGAAATACCTGTTTCTTTCCAGCCCCTCGGATGTTAGATCTTCTTCGAACGAAGCTACTGAAAAACTTCGAAGAAAAATTTGGTCTGTCTTGGAACTTGATAAATGGATCGATTGGGCATAAAAGAGGTAACGTACTTTATTATGCATTTTACCCACTATCTCGCCACTGATTCGCTAACAACATGTAGCCAATCCTCGATAGCGTATGAAGTCGAAATGATAAATCCCACTCGTATCTGCACATTTTCTGTTGATATGGGATTTAGTATGTCGAGTTCAAAATCCAAGTGTCAGACAAGGCTTTAAAAAATAGATTCGTCGTAAACGTAAGCAAGAAGAAATTCGTAAGAATTTCAAGAATTTCAAATTATCAACACCTCGTGTCTGATATCCGCCTTGAATCTTGAATCCGTTGAATCAGTTGCTAATAAGTTTAGCTGTTGAACCATTAGCTCCGAAATCTATAGCTCAACACCTGGAACTCTGAGATCCACCTACGCCGCGCATCGTTCTACATTTCACGAAGTTTGAAAAATGCAGGCAACTTTAATTTGCATAAAAAGTAAAAATAGTTATTTATTATATGGATAATAGTGTTTTACCGGAAACTAAAACACTCGTATTTTCCATATTTTCACTAGTGAAGATAGGAAAAAGGTATGTACCAAATGTCCCGGATGTACGCGCGCGTCCTAAAAATACTTTCCCGCCAGTTTAAAGTTAAACTTATGTTTTTATTTTAGTTTGCCTCAGTTTGTCCATATAATAAAAAGAACATTACACGTTGGCTTGAAGATATGAATTTTATTTCCAGGTCAAACGTCGAACTTCACATGAGCTGAACCTAATTACATCAAAAGAAGACCGCTTTATTCATTGTTTTCAATGAGTTCGGCTCATGTGAAGTTCGACGTTTGACCTGGGCCTAATCTACCGTACTTTACCGTAGCAGCAAGTGCGCGTTGTTATACACCGAATGCCAATATGGCGTCCAATTAGAATCGCTATTGTTCTGGACTCACTAGCCTCGTGTTCAAGTGGAAACACAAAAGCGTTTTCACGTATGTGAGAGGTTAGTGAGTCCAGAACAATGGCAATTCTTATTGGACGCCATATTGGCATTCGGTGTATTGGATGATTCGCACGAAAACAATGGGAAGCCATTTCTGTGTTACTGCATACCCTACCGTATACTTGCTGTAAACCAGTACCGTACGTTTCCCACTCATGCGAAAATCACTCTATACATTATGTATCTGGATGGCCGGAACGTGAAGCAAGGCGTTACGTAACCTTTAAGGCTCAGACACAGGATGCGATGTCGCCTGCAGCGTTGCTTGTAACGGGAAAACCGCACCGCGTGTCCAATTTTTCCGCCATTTTTACTCTAAGGTCATGACTACGTCTAAGGTCTGCGTACGTTGCTTACGATTACGATTACGACGCGAGTGTGAACAAGGCTATATTGGTAAAATTTCCTTGATAATAGAAGCTACTCAAAGCATTTTAGTCTTGGAAGTAAATTACGCCATCATGCAAATGGCCATCACGAAAATAAAAGACTTTTATTGCAGCTACCAGTACATTAACTCAATCTGTAGTTAATATATGTGCTTGTTACAAGCTAATGTTACTGATATTTTGGATTGATCATATCATCCAAATATTGTGCTATTTCTCGCATTCCACGAAAGGTCTTCTACTTTATGCAACACGACACACCTCCTGCCAAGATTGTGCAAGATGTGCTCACCAAATTACAAGTTCAAAGTCATTCAAACCTTAGTCCTTCCAGTAAAGAGATTTCGAGTGACACCGTCGAAGATAATACGGAAATAGCTGGCGAAGAAGACACCGAGGCAAAAAGTGCCACGCTAGCATACCCAAAGGATGATAGTTGTCCAACAGCGACCTATTAGGTCATGCCTCTCCACACACCTGAAGGAGCCAGTGTCAACTTATTCTGTGTTCATCCTGCGGGACGGTACGTCATGAACCTAGTGCCAATCGCATCAGCCTTTAAATTACAGGTGAGAATAGTTATGTTAAACTCTTGTTATATTTGTATAGGAAACACTTCCGTTAAAGATTAAGTAATGAAAAATATCATGCGTATTTGATAAAAATACTCCTTTCTAATCAAAAATGTTCCCGGATGTGTACAATTAATTAATTGCATGGATTAAGAGAAATATCTCAGCCAATCAAAAACGAGAATTTCTTGTAGACGTGTTACTAAAGAATCAATCATAGCTTAGCGTGCAATACGGGGCAATATACACAAATTGGTCACGTGATCTCTTTCAACTGATTCGGTCGCAGGTGAACGAGACGTATTCTACGCCTGATTTGATACATTATATCATGCTTTATACGGTGTTGTTTGTACCCAAGCTATACCACAATGAATCTATATATTCGTCTAGTATTAGAAATCACAAAGATTAGTATATTCATGACATTTTTAAATGTTTTTTCTTAAGGACCTTATCGCTTTCTACGCAATTGGTTACACCGACCCGACTATGACCGGTGACACTACACACATGAATTAGCTCGAAGTTACGTCAAAATGATCAAACAAGTCCAGCGTCGTGGTCCATATTTTCTTGGAGGTCAATCCTTTGGTGGCCTCATAGCGTATGAAATGGCGAGCATTTTAATCAAGGAGGGAGAAGAGGTAGCATTTGTGGCAATGATTGACACGTTCCCGTGGGAAATGCCGAACCGGTCAGGCGCTGCACGGCTAGAAGTATTGTATGGAGGACGAAAAGCAGAAGATACGATGGATGAGCTTTTTCAGGTAAATACTACTTAGACTAAAAGACGTTTTTCTTCGCCAATGAAATCCCAAGGGGAAGGGATTGCCATTTGTAAGTGAGTGGGAGTGCTCGTAGGAAATTATGAAGATGATCCCTAAACGCTCAGACACACGATACAGCGTTCCTGCGACATTGCTTGCAACGGGGAAATCTTGTGTCCACCCGTAAAAGTTTAACTCCGTTTCTACGTCTGCGGTACCGCCGGTGACGTCACAGCGCACAACGGTTGCGATTTCCCCGTAGCAAGCAACGTTGCAGGCAACGTCGTATCTGTGTCCAAGCCTTTTAGGTCTCCTCCTGGTGGGCAGGGCAACAAACTATTTTTACCTCTAAGAGGTACCAAAAAACATAGACCTTAAAACGTAACGGCAAATTCTTTTGGTGGTCGTTTTAGGTTTCTTACAAACACCCTAAAAGATACAAAACTACTGATTTTAATTTCTAAGTTTAGGTACGGCAAGCACCCCGCATGGGAATTCCCACGGGAGTGAATGTGTTTATTTTTTATTTTTTTAGTTTTAGTTTCGATAATCATGTTGTAATCAAATCATTTTCAGGCAATGTTTGAACAAGCCTTGTCCAAGCTCGCATCCCAGACACTGAAGATCCCTCCAGAGGAATACGAGATAACGAGGAAGAGAAGGACGCAAGATGAGACCATCTCTTTTCTACAAGACAAAGCAAGGGAGTTGGACATACCTCTGTACGATATCATGCAGTTGAAGGAGTCATTACATCAAGATACTCAGCTGGCCACTCGAAAACATCGAGAATGGAAACCGGGAGCGGTAAGACAAAAGCTCTTTAGAGTGTAATGTTCCTCAATCTAGTTGATCCAAGCAACGTCTCCCCTTGGATGCAATTATCTTGTAAACTAGCAACTCTTCTTTCCACTTATAAAGCATTTGATTCTGCCTTACTTGCTTGCACCACATTTGAGGGGCATTTTGCATGGATTACAATAGTTCTTCATTATACGTCTCATGGAACTACTCCATGTGCAGTATAACAATACAAGTTATTTTGCATATGGAAAATGTCCATCAAAGTCAAGACTAAGAAACCAGTGAATACAAATGATCTCTGAATCGATGTCTCTGATAGTACGGTTTATTGCCGGTTTCTTTGAGTAAACGTCTTTTTAATAGACATCTTTACTTGGGGCTAAATGTTTTCTCAATTCAGACCACGTGTTATCCTCTTGGGAATTATATTTTTTGTTTCAAGCTCAACTGAGAAGCAAAGAAATTATACATGGAATCTGAAATGGGAAAACCTTTGCGCGGAAAGTAAAGAGGTCTTTCATTACGTCATTTAGTTTTAGAATTTCAATCTTATCGCAGGTATACTACAGAGGTCCAATCACATATTTAAAAAGTGCTGATCAGCGATACACTCCAATCAAACCGTTACAAGAGAGCTCAGATGACGCGTGGTCTCTTCTCGTGGATGGGAACATAGACGTTTACGTGTGCCCTGGTGACCACTTGGCCCTCAGTGAACCTGATGACGCGATGGTTACAGGAGGTATCTTAGCAACCGCTATTGCAGTGACCTATAGAAATCACTTCCGACAGTTGTCTCGCCTGCCGAGAAGCTATAAACAGAAAAAAGCTGTTCAGAAGTTCAAGCAAGGAGTGGAGATTTTCCTGCATTCCAGAAAAGGTAACTCAAAAACGTTTTTATTTGGGGAGTTCTCCACATTTTTTCTGTTGCTGTTGTTGTTGTGAACTACTTAATGTTTTTTATAATTATATTTCTAGGTTTCAAGGCTCCAAAGTTTGGTAAAATTTACCTCTTGGATGAAAAAGGGATGCTGGTGTTCAAGCCAGTCACCACAAAGTCCAATGCAAAGAATGGGAGAAAACCAGAGAAAGACGCTGGAGGAAACAGCGATAAAGCGATTGACATAACGGGTAGAATACATTGCTTTCATACCTTGGGCGTAATGTTCTCCCAATAAAGACCTCTTGGGAGTAAGATTGTTTGTTTGAGGTTTATCCATGTTAATTCATCTTCTCAAGCGTTACACAAAGGAAATCAAGGGAATGACGCATGACCTGTAATGGGAAAACAACGACTAACGCCTTTCTGACGCGGCGGGCCATGTTGACCGAAACAATATGTTTGCTCGGCGCACCTTGCACGTCTGCACTTCAGAATGACTTTCCAGGTATATACCTATTTCAGCAAAGGTTGTCAAAGGTGTAAACAAATGTTTTGAATTCGGTTATGCAAATAAACGAGTTCCGTGATCATAGAGTAGTTCTCGTATGAACTGTGAAATTAATCTTCACGGTATGGAATAGACCTTATTCACTTGGGTGTATTTGTTTTCCCAATACAGGTCACGTGTCATTCCTTTGGGACTTTTTCCTTT
>JAAAQI020132875.1:0-13285 GCA_011800005.2 Stichodactyla mertensii | reverse complement strand
TAGAGAACTTCTAAGGACAAGGATCAATAAACGAGCTCGGCAGTCCAGAGATCCCTCGTCGTACCGTAGTCTTACAAGTGACTTGCACTACATACTACATGTGATATTGTCTGATTAATGAGTTTTCTTGGCAAGGCAGTTTCGAACCGCAAATGCCAATCTCACTAGTTGCTTAAAGCTTAAACGCAGTATGGTGTACACTTGTCCTGGAACTCGTCCTGCAATGCTATTGCAAAGATGAGATAAAAGCGCACCTTAAATGGAATAAACCATCAAATAAACCAAGGTCTGACCAACCTGTAGGGCTAGTTAAAGTACACAAACATACGAGTCATATACACAACTATTAACTAAAATTATAATTCAATTTATCGTGGGATAATTCAAACACACGCTAATTTAATTTATCGCGCTATAAACTAAATTATCTTGCGATGAAGATTGAATTAGCGCACAAAAAGTTTTGAATTATTCCTTGATAGTAAAATCTTGGATCCCGTTCATTTTTGAATCCACAACGAAAGAGTTGCGTATTCAATGTGCAGCCATGCGTAACAATGGAATAAAAGTAGGAAACCCAGAAGATAGTGTCAGTCGTCGTTTGAGCAATGAGTGTTAGGGAATAGGTAGGAAAAACTACTTTCCCTGAGGTTGTGCGCCAAAAGTGGCGGATTCAAAAATATATTCGTGTGGACGGGAAGACGTAGGCTAATGTAAGTTACTCATATAGGTCAACATACTGCCCTGCATGTGGTTCCTACCTTTGACCATCAAAGTCACATTTCTCTCTGTTTTTCCATATGGATTCAGTACGCGACACAAGTACTTCCCCACGTCCTGGTACTGCACGTCTGATATTGTTAGCTTGGCTACATATGTATTATTGTGACCAGGAACGATCTGGCCTAGCTCGTCTGCTATTTCCTGGTCATCTTTGTACCATTCTACTTCTGGTTGAGGATTTCCAGTGAACATACACGTCAGAGTTACATTGTGGTCTCTGATGCCTATAAATGATGACTGGCCTGTTACCAACTCTGGTTTCCTGGGGTCCACTTGTTGGAAAATAAGAAATAAATTAATATTAAACTATTAGAAGTAGGGCTACACTTGCGAACCATTTTCCCATAACACAACTTTTCACTGCACCCCCCTTGCATTACCCTGAGTACAAGGGTTTAAGGACAATGTAGGAGCTTTTGAAGGGGGTGTTCCAGGTACTAAATTACTAAGCCTCAAAATAAAAAAAGCCACATCTAAACCAACAAAGATTTCATGCAATTTTTTTGCTCATTTTCTGCGCATGCAGATGGCAAAATTTGACAAGTTTTTCATTAACAAGTCTTCTTGTTCAAAAATAGCATGCCAGCTTTTCAATGCCGGTTTGTTGAGACAAACATGTTTATGTGCATCATTGCCGTTGATAATCAATATTTCAACATTAATTGTATACCTGGTATAATCAGCGTAACATTTCCAGTCGCAACACCAGCTTTGTTCCGTCCTTGGCAGTAATACATCCCTTCATCAGTCCTCAACAATCCGGCCAGCAACAAAGATGTCTCAATACTTTCTTTGTTTACAGTTGTTATAGTTTTCTTAAGCTCCAGTCGACGTTGTGCCAGATGTCTGAACCAGATGATTTGTGGTAGTGGATTCCCCGTGAAGATGCATTTGAGAATGGCATCAGAACCTTTTGTTACCTTCTTGATTTGGTAGGGAACTCTGACAGATGGTGGGATAGAGAAACCTTCAAGTGGATAAAATAAGAAAAAATTAAATATATTAGGCAGTGGTGGATGTAGGGAGACCATGTTGGAGGTGTACAGCCCCCCTCCCACTAAAGACAGGAAAACACCTTTCCGTACTAACGTTGTGCCCCTTTAGCTCAAATGTTACCCCTCAGGCAGAGACAGGAGAGTGACTTTGCCCTTCAGACTGCTATAGTATCCTTTCACAGGTGTACCCTCTCCTAGAAAAAATCCTGAATCTATCCCTGTTAAGAATGAATTATGGGTATACCAGAAAGAAACTACTGGCTAAGCTGCAGGCAGCACTTTCAATTGGTTGAGCATTGTAGTCTGTTGTGTGGGAAGTTGTGGACTTAATGACTGGCCAGATTGACATGGACTGGTAAGATGGGGACAAAAGAGGCTGTAGCCCACTAGGCAAGGATCCAGGAGATTTTTGAGGGGTGGTGTATCTCCAGCAGACTCAAGCACCAAAAGTAAATAATAATAATATAATAATGGAGTACTTATATATAGCACATTTCACACATTTAGTCTCAATGTGCTTTACAATCATTGTTCGTGGAGGACTTTATGGGCTGCATATCAAGGCACCAATGGCAGCCGTGCAGCTTACACTCATGAGTGGATAATTAGTATTAGTATGTTATGCCTCCAAATTGGGGTAGGCTGTTGAACCAGGAGACAATCCCCTACTCTTATGCAAATAATTCAACAGGTTCTTCAATGTCTCCCATTTACAGGTTAAGGAAAGGATGGGAGACAGGGCCTACAGTTTAAAGTCCTTATCCGAGAAGACCTGAAGGTCTAACCATTTGTAGATGTAATTACAAAGGCAACACCTTCTCCTCAGTTATTTTAAGACCCTGAGTGTTGGTCTGGCTGGGGCTTGAACACATGACCTCCTGCATGAGAGACCAATGCTCTACCAACTGAGCTAACTGCCTGTAAGTAAAGGTGGCTTGATCATCTTGGGAGGGGGATACCCCTGCACCTCCTACCTGTAAAAGTGACAACTGCTTCATTGCTGATCTTCCTGTCCCTTCCATCCACTGCAACACAAGTATATTTTCCAGCATCGCTTGCTTTAGCTTGTTTAATTTTCAAGGTGTACAGCTTGGCAGTGGTGTCCCAGTTTTGGACCATGACCACTTTAAGAGCATCTGCTTTGGTGTCAAGTACAGTTCCATCTTTCTCCCATTCTACATGTATGGCTGGGTTACCAATGACAACACACTGCAGTGACAAATCTTGACCAACTACACCCACGGCATCTTTTGGGTGTCTAATGATTGTGGGATCTAAGAACAATTATCAGAAATAAGCTATTTAAGCCATCTCAGACCATGTGTCATTCCTCTTGGTTTTATTTCATTATTCAATGGTAGACTTGAAGATATATATTAATCTGGATGGATCTAGAACAAAGAATCTTTTCCCCAGGGATTGATATGTGGTCTGAAATGGTAAAAAACTACACCTAAGTTTCATTTAAAAAAGTTCATTTAAAACAGTAAAACTTCTTTTTCCTAAATCTATATTCCCTTGTAACTATAAAACTATCATTAAGCCAGAGACTAGCATTAAAAAAATCTTAAATGAATTACCTTGCACAACATCCACATAGATACTTTTTGAGATGCGGCCAGCTTGATTGCTAACAGTACAGGTGTAAAACCCCCTATGAGACAAGGAAGCTGGAGTAAACATAAGACCTCCATCAAGTCGTGACATGATTGATGGATCAGACTCTGCCAAGAAGCCCCCTCTGGTCCACCTGTAGGTAGGATCTGGATAGCCATCGGCACTACATGGTATTGTTATTCTTTGGCCTTTATATAGAGTTATGTTCTGGGGTGCTTTAGTCCATTTTGGTGGGCTTCCTGTGAATTGATAGATATAAAATGTTAACACAGAAATAAATAAAACAATCAGCTAATAAAAATCTAGAAACTCTGAAATATATTAGAAGTGATTTGATTCTTTCTTATCTAGAGATTAAACTTTGGGCTACCTGTGTTATTTCATACCACCCCACCCCAAAAAAAACAAGCTTGGGCTCCCTGTGGTCTACCATCAAAAATAAACAGAAGTTAAAGTGCTACTTTTGTACCATTTACCATTTTTGTTTAAGTACTTAAGCAAAATAAGAAAACGGTTGTTTGCTTTTTCTTATTAGCTTTTTTGGTTTAAGAGATATTTAAGCTTCAAGTTTATGCTAATTAGAAGGTTGATGACATCATAGCCTTCACTCATATTTTGCTTCAATATAGATATCAGTGTATTTCTAAGAGTATTTGATAAATGTCATTCAAACTTTGCAGTGTGCTTGTATTCAGAACAAGTAATGTGAAAATGTACATACTGTGGTTGCTATGGCAACTAACTCGTGTCCAGGCCCAAATGAACATTTTTAGCTTTTTAGCTATTGTCTTATTGGTCTTTACCTTTCGCAGAAAATGTTTATACCTACATTTTACTCTGACCATAAAAGATAGTTTTACCTTGTCTCATTTGATAATATTGAATATGAAGGGAGAACTTTCAAAAAATCGAATTTATGGCAGGGCCTGGAACCAAGGCTGTTGCTATGGTAACTAATCTATATAGCTTATTTTGAAGAACAGCTAAAATACTATAATACTACTAAGTTTGGCTGATTTTGGTTAAAAAGGGACCAAGATACAGCTTATCATAATCCTTTGCTTGTCAAGAATTAAGGCTATGATGTCATCAACAAGATGGCTGCCATTTTTTATAACTCCAATATCTTTGTTATAAAAATTTATACTTGAAAATGAAAACCACCACCAAACGTCTTTCAATCCAGGCAAAAATATCAGGAATCAAAAAAAGTCAAAAATTTCATAGTAGTAGCACTTTAAAGGTGGGTGTACAATAATGTGGTTTGTTTTGGTTAATTGATGTTTAAATTTCCAATCAAAAACCTATGGGGTCATCCAACAAAGCATGCAATGTGACAAAACCTATTGTTAAAATGGTTGGACATTAACATCACAATAACAATGTTTATAAACATTACGTCCACTGATACTCACTTGATACAACCCTTAGATAGGCATGCGCTCTGATAGTACCAGCACTATTGGATGCCTCACAGGTTATTTGACCTGCATCTGACCAGTAAACAGGGATGATGTAGAGTGTTTTGAAAGTCCTCCCTATATGGTGTCTTGGCGTCGATGGATTCACTCTTACACCTTTCTTATACCATGTGATACTCGGTGATGGAAAACCAGATGCTTTGCAGTTGAAATTTATAGTCATCCCACTTCTGGTGGTTTGGTTGTTTGGCTTTTTAATGAACTGAGGTGCTATATTCTCTGAAATGATAAAATAAAGATCAACCTATACAATAACCCTGACATAAATCTTCTTTGGCAGATAATATGACACAATTAGAGTGGTTTTCATTAACCCGTGAAACAAAGTGTACTAATTAGAGCATAATAGTCAGATAGACACAATAAAAAACAAAAGAAAAAAAATGTGATAAAGCGTAATATGCTAAAGTGTATTTCACGGGTTAATGAAAACCACACTAACTTATAAATGACTGAGGTATATTCATCCATGTTAATCTTTTATTTTCCTTTAATGAAAATCTGTAACAATTTTTATTATTGTCTTTAAATTACCCAATTTGTATGCATACTCTGTCTTGCTTAAGCTCAAATTATTAATAAGATTTTAATTTTTATCATATATGTCATGCAGCTTGCTTACACATATATAATTCATAAATATAAATGTATAAACTATATTCATGTCTGCCTTAGTTTTTCAGCTTATAAATTTATAGGTGCACCAGTTAATTGAGCTTGGTAGTTTGTAATATTCCTAACCCAATATTTATGTATTATAAATGTATTACAATTGTAATACCTCTTTATCATTTTATAAAACGACAATTAATAAATATTGATTACAATAACATAATGATCTTGAAAACTTTCCATTTTACTGAAGCTGAAACCACAGACAACAATAAACTTGGCATTTCCCTAATTTTGGCAAACTTACCAGATAAAGCTGAAGGTATCAATGCAAATACAACAAGAAAAGCAAAAGACGACGCAACGAGAACAGAGAAAGACCCAACTTGACGCCATCGAAGGATATCAACTCCCATGATAAACTGTCTAGAAATTAAAAAACTATACGTAAGAAAACAACTGCAAAAGAGCAACTCTCTTGCATTAAATTATTCAAAACTTTAAATCGAAAGCTGGAGGCCTAGATACTCAAAGACAAAGGCATATGAAATGATGTTAGCTGTGGTAAAACTTGTGACAGCTACACGATTCATTAACTCATTCAAAAAAATTTATTATACAAACGAATCATTTGATCCGCAATCAAGGCATTCCAAAACATGTATGGGTTATATTACTTCCAAGATTAGAGTCTTTAAACTTTCAATACTTCAAATTCCGACATAGTCCAAAATCACAAAGATCTTCATCATATGAATTATGATTATTTTGCGTAATTAATAATTTTTGCGGTGAACTCTCTTGAAATATATTCAAAGATCAGTCGATAAAAATCAAAGAATTTTTCTAGATCCTTAAACTTACCTGCAAGTCCTTACGAGCTCAAATATATTCCTAAAAGACAGAATATCCACCTAATTCAGTCGATAAAAACTTGGTAAAAACTTTCCTGCCGCAAAATGGAAGTGTTTCACCCTGTGATTGCTCGCTCGGTTGTGCTTAACTGCTGATGATGAACCTTGCCTGGCACGGTGACGTCATATGGGGTGGGTCAATATACGAAGCAAGTAAACTTCCGGTGACAGTAATTGGAACACAACTGACAAATGCCGTCTCATAAGTGTCTAAGTGTTTGCTGAGATGCGAATGATGAGTGTCTGAAACGGCCCTAATTGAGAGTTTTTGATGATGAAGTATATGATGTATCGTTTTTGGGGGAAAATGTTAGGTACCGAGCGAGACGGGGCATGAATGTTCAGGGAAAATCCCGGGTCAAAGTGGGCGGTAAACTGATAACATCGGAAGTACTACGTAAGACAGGGCAGATCGATCGAGACGAACGTGACTGTCCCATTGTGTCATTAATGTAGTAGCGCTCGTAAGAAATTTTTTTTTGTGGTTTTCTTAGTGTATAAAAACAACTGCAATAAAAACTATAAAATGGTCTAAAATATTAATGAAATTAGATATGCGCAGTTCTCAAACATTTGAAAATCTGTATCATCGCTTTCTAGTCATAAGAATAGCTCAAAATGAAAATTGAATGAAAGAAAGGGAGAGAGAGAGAGAGCTAGAGACAGGAAGGTGGGAAATATCACCTTGTGTGAGAAGATCAATTAAGAAAAGTCCGTCCTGCAATAATAATTCGCCTACTTATGTCTTTTGTTCCTTGTTCCTCAGCCTTCATTCCTGACAACAGAGTTCCATATCAGTTTTTACAATTAAAAGACAGGTAAACTTTCGCTTTATCCCGTGCTGTGGTGATGCTTGTCAAACTTGGAAATTACGCTGAAATTTAGTTTTTAACGTTTCTCTTTAAAACCGGGGAAAAAGGCAAACCGTACTTTTTTTTTACTGGTACCATCCCTTTAGGAAGTCTTTGATAATCAATAAACATTTCCTTTTCCTTTACAGTTGCAAAATAAAAATTTTGCCCCTCAAAAATCTCATATTTAAACTAATATAACTCCAAAACTTGACAGTCAAATTTCTTTAAACTTTGCAAGTAGTCTTAATATAAGGGATCGTAAGTGCTAAGAAAAAAATAAAATTATGTAACAGGGAAACTAAAATAAACTCCATTGATTTTTGAGGATTTCCCACTTACAGAATTTTTTCTTTTTCTTCCAAATCAAAGAATGAGTGGTAAAGTTTAAATAGCCAATTTTAAAAAGATTTTTACCGAACAGTTTTTGAGCTGACTTTTAAAACGAAAAACTTTGCTCACATTTGAAGTGTTCCTGTTGTTGTCATAGCAACGTCTTACGTCATACTTTCATTTTCATTGTAATCTTTACTTCATGGTTTTTGGCACCTGCGTCAACTTACTGTCTGATAGAAGCCATATAACTTTAGGGTCATTTTTGTCAGTGTATTTGGCAGTTCTAAAACCGCTTAAGCCTCGATCTTAATACCCTATTTTGTGCACGTTTTGCGGGCCTTATTTAAAGCTCCAGCGACAAACAGAGAAAAGTCAAAATTGATGAACAATTGATCGAAAACTTCCAAGTTTCGTATGGGCCAATTCTTAACTTTTAGGTCTAAGAACTCTAAAAAATGATTGATAAATATCTTAAAAACTCACTTTTACTGAAAAACAAGGACAACGAAACTGTGAAAAAAAGCTGAAAACGGCGCCAAAACCTTAATTGGAAAACCACAAACTGCCGTGTCACAAAAGATCATTTATGATGGATAAGAAATAAGAAGATAAAATACAATACAAGAAAACACAGAATAAAAAGATTACAGGAATGAGATTAAAGCAACTGAGCGGCGTTTCATCTTCACGTTTCCTTTGAAGCAAAAGCCACATGGAGTTGCAACGCCAGTTTCGCTTTTTAAAATCAAACACACATTATTCCAGCGTGGATGCATTAGTATTTAGTTACATTTGAGTTTTTGGCTCCTGGGAGTAAGGCGGAGAGGGATCAAAATAGTCCTTGTTTTAGGAGGGTAACCACGATCGAATTGTAACTTTATAGAAGCCTTGGGTTTTGCAGCAGGAGGGAAAAAAGAAAACTAGAAACGAAAAAATTCCCCAAAGCAACTCGAATCCCACGACCACAGCGATGATGCGAAGTGTAAAAAAGCGAATGGGAATCCTTGCAATCAGGTTGAAAAAAAGAAACACTGTAAGATTTTGTTTATTTTAGAAATAAACAATGAAAACTTGGAAATCTTGGGGTGTCTTTGTAAATTATGAAGTGCAGAGATCAGAATTATAGACACTATACTCCCCACCGAAGTCTTTACAGAAGGCACTCATCTTATGAACAAGGTTTTATTCATTTCACATCAATCATATATGAGCGTCTGCAAGTTTGCTTTAATTCTTTGATTGAAAAGCACGAATTACTTTTATAAAAATATTATCCTAATTATGAACGTTAAAATATAAACCTTATTTGGTTGTCTATCAATCGGATGCTGGTCAATCAAATACACGCGATTTTATGACATCTCAAACTTTATCCAAAAATAACTTGGCCTTACTGGATCACGTGTGTTTGATTGACATGTCAACCTCGTCCCCAGGCTTTCCAGATAAAATCCACGTTTGTTAAAACTGAGTTGAGCCTGAGTACGAAGGCTAGGAGTTTAAAATTAAAGGTACTATCGGCTAAGAATCACTTTAAAAACACTTTTCGATATACTAGGTATAACTCATACAACATAAAATCTTGTTATTATCGTACGACTGGAACTATACAAGATTATCAATGAAATAATGAACATTAAAGTGGCTTTCACGCTCAATTTTCCCGCTTTTGAAGCGAGTCTATACTAAGTTTTTGCATCAACGAGAAGGCTATTTCTTACGAACAGCCTCTTAAGGCGCGGTAATACGGACAACAAGAAGGTACAACTCGTCATGCAACAAATTTTCTTCAGTAGAAACCATCTCTACTTTTGCCAACAACAACAACAACAACAACAACAAATTGCGCGCGGAGATGTAATAGGAGCAAGATTTACTCTATCGACTTGCAACGCAACAATGTTCCATGTCAAGTTGCCCCTTTTTGTTGCCCATATTACTGCACCTTTAGGGTGATGTTACACGGGACGATTCGCAACGACGATTTTTCGCAATACGCAGTTGTACGAAAAGTTGATGCCGTATAAAGGTGATGTTACATGAGACGATTCGCACAACGGCGTATCGCGAAAAAGTGTCGTTGCGAATAGTCCCGTGTGCTATCACCTTAAACTTTCTTCTAAAATTTCTTACACTAATCTTAAAAACTTTAAAACACAAAATTTGTACACGCTTTCTTTCCCCTCGTTATTTTTCGATTTTGACAGGCTGAATAACTTCTGCTATTAACTTAATCCATTACAATAAACGTATTTTTATTTGCTTAATTAAATAAAAGGAATACTGAAATCGTGTATCTTGTTCGTATATTGAAGTACAAACCGCCCGACACGAAGTGAAAAATAATACTCTACCATACGGAAATAGATGTTTTCCTAATTGAAAGCGCTCTGAATTTCGCTTAGTAATGGTTGCGCCACTAAGCATGCCCTACGATAAAGATTGGGCAAGGTATCGAAGGCCATATTCCATTGAAATGCACGGCGCACACTGTAGCGGAGGTAGTGTACCACAGCAAAGCTCACCTATAGAGTAATGGACACGAACTGCAGCGAGGACCACAATCCAGAGAAACGTCACACGGTGCAGCGTAGGTACCTTACAGCAGGGAGTTCGATACCATATGGTAACGAGTATGGTAAAGGCTGGTCCGAAACACGCGTTGACTCGGAAATCATTAGAAGCGCACTTTAAAATAATTAAGTTAATATAGAAATTTCGAAAAAAAGTGTAACTATCCTAAGGCGAAGCTTTGTACAAAATTGAATTTACAGTGTACAAGGATAAAATCGCACAAGTAGAGTTCCTTTCTCACTGCCAATATACCTTGTGGCGTTACACGAAAGAGAAACTGGGCAAGAAGTTCCAGCCAAGGACAAAACTGACGTAGGCGATGTTTGATTCTTAGACGATTGAATTATGGTGGTCTAAGTATGATTTCGGATGCGTTTCTCTTCAAAAAAACGTAATTATTTTACCCTCCAGCTTGGCAAAAGTTGCATAGCAACCGTCCCCATGGCGAATAGTATATTTTGTCATCTAATAATCATGTTATATCAAACCAGAAATCCGCTACTGACGTAACCGGGCTTGTGGTCCTGGTCGCTGTCAGCAGGAATACGATCTCTTCGGTTATGGACAGGTATTTCGGGTTCAGGTTCTACTAACCGCGGGGGGTCGTTGGCGTAGATTGGTTCGCGGAGGTCAGTTCCGTAAGCGGGTTCCCTGCCAGGATCTTCAGGCCTTACTAGTTGTCCGTGTATATTAACGTAGGGCTAGAAATGAAATAGTATAATATTCATTTAAACATTTTTAAAAAGAAAATAATGGAGCAAAAACACCAGAATCAGGGACCCTGACCTGTCTTCCTCTATTTCTAGGCTCTGTGAAGGATCTTAGATGATTTGGAGCAGAGTCCACTTCATCGTCATCATCTTCGTATCCTACGTCACGCAGGAATGAGGGTGGCTCAGGAAGAGTCTCACCTACTGTGGAAAAAAAACCCCAAAAATTGTCATTTAATCACAAGATAATAACAATATTAATGAAAAAAATGGTAAGGTTGTCACACACGAGTTGCAGTGATATGACGTGCGCACAAGTCACAAGACGGTTCCTTTCGTGTGGCCTGTCTCTGATGAGTACTGAAGTTACACTTCGTGTCCCGAAAGTTATCAATTGCTCACAGCGTGAACTCAGGTGCGCTAGTGATGGAATACAAGAAGGTTTAAGATAAAGTCGCGCAACAATGTCACAAAACGTGCATCATGTTCCAGTTCCCTTGCACAACAGCTTGAAGTCGAAATGCGTGCATAAAATTGTCCACTCAACCTCGACTTGATTATATTCTTCAAGACCACTGAAGCGAAGTCATTGTTGTATGACTGGAAAACTCACGGACGTGCCGTGCCGTGATGAAGTTTTCTGATTGGACGAGCAAAAATCTCGCACACAGTGATTAGTTCTACGGATGTCGTCAATTCTATAGCGCGACCGTGCAGCGTCGTTTCACAGTCGTACGAAATCTACTCTAATACAGGAAAGGTCGATCCATCTATAAGGTGTTTACTCACTCGGTTCCTTATACATTGGTCCTCGACCATTAGACAGTTCAGGCATGCGCGGTGGCAGAGGTGGTAGATTATCACGACCATAGTATCGAGGATCATCCTCTAACTCTAGGATGTCACCAGATATCGGCCTTCTTTTATTGACACGCGGTTCATAGGCGTCTTCCATCCCTGGTATTGACGTACGATCTTCTGGAGTGTACTGTGGAGGAGGCCCTGGTGAGTAATTAGTATAAACAATCAAATAACAGCAGTCAGGTGGGGTGGAGAAGTTTCAGGAAAGGCAAGAAGACGAAGCAAAAATAAAAGTGCGTCAGAAAAATGAAAAGAGCACAAACGTGTGCGGGATAAAACTATCTGACCTATTAATAAACTCAGTAAAAACTAACCAATTTTCTACCAGTATTCAGGTAACTTTTATTTCTATTTCTGCATAATATTACAGTGCCTTTACGATTAGTTAGCTACAAACCTTAATACTAAACGAACATACTTTATCTACAGCTGACAAGTGTTTCCTTATTAACCGATACAAGTGAATTACTGACACTGTCTAACAACCTGATTGTCTTGTCTCCTAAAATAAACGACTAGCGAACTACTAAAGAACGAATACGTGACAATCCAGTGTACGGAACGAAAGACATGACAGATATTTCACGAGGAACCCATGAACAAGCTTAGACACAATCCGGTCACGTGAGCTAGTATATTAGTGGACGTCTCTCCGGTTATAGAGGACATGTGCTAAATCACGTGACTGGATCTTTAATTTAAAGTTAATTTAAACACTTTTGGCTCATCATTCATACTTTACCCAGAAAGTTAAGTTTTAAACGAGAGCATCATTCTTTAAGGCGGTATTGGTTGCATTTTAAGTGATTTAGCAGAATTAATATGTTTAATGACCGCAAAAATGGATTTTAGTGGAGGTATTACAGGATAAATTTAAGGCACTCAACGAAGAGTTTACAAACGTTCCTAAATACAGACTAAATGCAGACTTATATTTCCCAAGTCAATGAAAAGCAATGTTTATTAGCAATATATGGTGGCGACGTTGCCTCTAATTTTCTATTGTCTTTGCCTCATTATTTATTCATGAGTATTATAATTCGATTTATCATTATTATTATATTATTAATATTTTCTTATTTTTACTAACATCCTGTTGCAGCCTCGTGTTGTTCGTAGTGATCATCGTGATCCATATAGCCCCATGGTGGAGAACCAAACATGTCGACAGGGTAATCACCGTATGCTAGAAAAACAACACAGTACTATCGTAATCAGCTCACCTTATTTATTCCGGATTTATTTTATTCGGTCATTCTGAAATGACGTCACTTCTGAGCCCGTCATATTATGGCGTTAACCGCTGACAGGATGATCGAATCACACCCTCGATCGTACTACTCATGTCTCACGATGAATTATTATTTGGTTTCATAGATTTAGTGTAATGTGGTTTAGATTTAGGCGTTTTAGAGGACGTAACGTATTGGGTGCATTTACATGTCGAAAAATTTTAAAAGTTTTAATTTTACTTATGACAATATTTTTATTCGGATACCTTATACAAAAATGTACATTAGTATTTTTTTTTCCAAATAAATAAATAAATAA
>JAAAQI020132864.1:0-13288 GCA_011800005.2 Stichodactyla mertensii | reverse complement strand
ATTCGTGCATTTTTACTGCAAAAAGGGTAAGCTTCCACGCACTGTGGCGGCTAAACGAATTCGGTGACCCCCATTTTAAATTTGCTTGTTTTACTACTTATATATTTTTCTTTCATCATACAAAGTTTAAAAAAATTCTGTCTAGAGGATCTTTTGCCCAAGAACGTCCTTAATCGCCGGTCAAGCTCGGAAATCCATACTACGCCTCAGCTTTCAAGGGAATGTCTCGGGGGCATGGTTAGTGTGATTTTTTAAATTAATCACCGTGGCAGACCCGTCTCCTTCCAAACAATCCATAGGTGCTTTGCGAACTCGACTGGAACCCAGTCCTCCGCTGGGGTATAAACGACGTACCTCTCTCACAAGTCTTACGGTCAGACCGTAGCTTGTATCCAGAAGGACAAGCACATGTATATCCATTATGTCGTATAAGACAAAGATGACTACAGCCTGCACTTTGATCGTCACATAGTGTTGGCACTAATTAATACGAGAAGAATATGATATCACTGATCGAGTACGTTTATGCAGGTCAACATATCTACTGTAGCCATGATACAACCTACCTTCCTTATAGGTTCCTGGGTCATAGATGAACACGCCATATGGTCGAGTTAAGTGTTTTACATGTGGCACAGATACTCCTGTTGTAATATTAAGTTTCTGGACACTTTTACTTATCACATCGGACCAGTAAAGGTAACCATTGGTAAACGCGAGGCTAAAAGGATGAATTTGAATATTTTTCCCTCCAAACTCGACTCGTCTGGTTGCTCCAAAAAGATCACAAGATTCTATTTTATCTAACGCAGCGTCAGCCCAGTAAATCCTACTGCCCTGGTAATCAATAGTCAGTCCATTAGGCCACTGGAGATCATCCTCTATTAACGTGAATCTGCTTGTTCCATCCATGTTTGCTTTTTCTATCTTTGGCTTGTGTCCCCAGTCTGTCCAGTACATATGTCTGTACCAATCAAATCGGATATTGACATTAAAAAGTGATTGACACTGCAATAAGAAATGTACAACACTAGTTTAAAAAGGTGCATGTTGCTCTTACCCATTGGGAGGATCGAGAACAAGAGCACGTGGTTTCTCTAGTCCTTGCATGATAACTGGAGTCTGCATTCTCGTATCTAGCTGTGCTGCCTCGATTCTACGCGTCCCAGCGTCCGTCCAGTACAGGTGTCGTCCTAACCAGTCAATGGCTAAACTTTCTGGCCTGACAGAATAGCTTGCAAAAACCTCTTCTCCGCTCATATTAAGAAAAGCTCGTCGAATGTTTCTTTGGAATCCATCAATCCAATAGATTCTTTGATCAAATGGTTCGTAAGTAATGTCGGTTGTTTCATTGACCGATACAATGATTCTATTGTGGTTGGGAAGATCAATGTAGATCTTGTAAACTGCTGGGGTGCCAGCATCTGCCACCAACATGAAAGAACTTGGAGCTGAACACACACAAAGAGAAATATATATATATATATATCAACTGATGATCGACTTATATTTGGAATAAAAAGGTGGTGTTTTGTATTCTAAGAAGTCAATGACGAGAAAGTATAAGAATAAGTGAATGACAAAAATAAACTCTAGCGGATGAAAAGAATATGACTTATAATTAGCCTATCATAGCTAGTTCATATGTCAGTAGATGATATCTAGTTTAAAAAATGAAAATAATAAAGAAATAAAGAAATAAAAAGGACGAGAAACGGTATGCTAACCACAAAAATTTGTCACGAGCAGATCAAGGAATGCCTTTTTTTGTACGTGATACAGCGCCCTTGATTCAGTGTTCTAGATTTTGAGCTTATATATGTGTGGAACAGCAAGAGTTGTATTAATAATTATAATGACATAAGCCAAGGGAAAACAGAGTTTTTTAAGGAAGATACAATCAAAACCACATAAAATTTCATGTATTTTAATATCTTACATAAATCGATCGCGCGTGGACGATTTTTTCAGATAGAGAGACAGAAGGGCTCAAACATATTTTTATATTATGAAAATACCTCCGCGTCTTCAAAAATCAAGAAAGTTATTTACTTAGCTTTCATTATTTCATAAATTTTACGACCACTATTATAATGCTGTTTGATACGTAGTATTTAGTGTGTTCTATGAGTCTCAAAGTACAGATGTAAAGTCCTTCTATGTCTTTACACGGCACACACAAACTTTCTCACTCTTTCGCTTTCTTCATTCCCACCGATCGACCGGGGACCAACTTTGTATCCAAAATAAAATATATAAACCTACTGATAATGATTAGGGACCGACCATTATTACGTCGCAGGTACATCCCAGCGGCAGGGGGGAGGGGGCGGTTAAAAAAATAATTTCAATTTGTACTTCAAACACTTCTGTCGTTTAAAAAATCATCCCTCTCTTTATTCAAATTTGTAAAATTCAAAGTTCAAATTAAAAATTACAGGTTTGCATAAAACCTAAAACTGTACCCACCCCCGCCAGAATTTTGCAATTGTAAAAAAAAGTACTCCAATTTCAGAAGTTATTTTGGAAAATCGTACATCGTACCCCCTAAAATTATCGCCTCCCCACCCCCTACCCCTTCCCCGCCTTCTTGTGACGTAATAAACTATCCTTCCCTTACTGACAGTAGCCGTAGTGTAACTTTTTTCCTCTCAAACTACACGTGCATGTCTAAATTAAGGTGACTGCATACTATTGAATCGAGTTTTCGAGCCCACAAGCATGGGCGCGTATAATAACCGCTGAGTTACTATGGTAACCTTTGAAATTTAACAAAAAAAAAAAAAAGATTAAAGAACCATACAAGTTTTATACTTCAAGAGGACAAAACCCTCAAATTTTGTACGGTACCCTAAACATCTTTTATATATCTAACAATAAACATTTGTACAATTTGTATAATGATTATTTTTTGAGCTTATTTTTTCCTACTGAGTTATTCTGCTAACGAGATTTTTGCTTCAAAAAATTATAAATACTCATCCATTCAACCTTGATTATCTCAAAAACTAGTTCGGGACAGCTAGTTCGTTCTCAGCATTAAATATTCGTTAAAAACGTTATTTAGGAAAAATAAATACGTACTTTTTTTTCAATAGTAGCCAGGCACTTTAAGTATGATCGCCTATTGTGTTGTTTAGTTTATCATGTACGTTATAATGTCAATTGTTTTAATGTGTTCAAGATATCAAAATCGGTTTAAGAACATAGAACGCATGCATTGAATTAAAACAAAAAAGAAAAGGAAGATAAGATCTTCAAGATTTATTCATTCCTTTGACCCAACCTTCAGTACATGTTTTGTCATCACTGGTCAGCTGTCGTCCCGTAGGGCATGCGCAACGGTGTCCTTTTGAGCTGGAAAGGCATAGATAGCTACAGCCAGCATTTTTGTTCGAGCAATTGTTGGTGCCTGGGGCGTAAAGTCTAAACGTTATAAATTACTAAAAACAGTATAAAAAGGGTTTATAGGTCACGTTACAGTCAAATCGTCATTTGTGCTGTGGTAGTCCCAGCTGCCTTCCGAATACAAACCATAAATGTTACGTTAATCTGTAGTAACAATGAACAAATTAGTGTATACAGTTAATAATGTCAGTTTTCTTGGGTCTGAGCATTTGTGTTGATATTATTAACTTTATTAGGTCTCAGTTTAATTTCTTTCATTTTGGGTCCTGTTTGATTCTATGCTGCCAATACGACACATATTTTACATGTTTACTCCATTTATTAATTTTATCATGAAATCAGAAAGTTATTAAAGCAGAACCCTTATGGTTTATCTTTTTCTTTGACTTATTTAGTGCGGCTGGACTTTTAGGCTTTCCAGCTTATACTGGCTGGCTACTTTAATCTTGTCAGTTTAAGAGCGGGTTAATGCACTTGACTTCTCTTGTATTATACTCGTGTAGATGTTAGTTAACATACCTTTGGGTTGTCGAGATGAATCATACACTGCCACACCCATTGGATGCACTCCGACATTGTAAATGCTTCCTTCAATTTTCTTGGTCTTTTTATTAATTTTATGTATTCCTCTTGACATCCAGTCTGTCCAGTAAATAGTATCACCAAGTACTGAAACACCAAAAGGCTGTAAGCCTTCCTGAGCGTATACTGTGTCTCTGGATTTACCGTCTAAGTCAGCAGTTTGCAACCAGCTAAAACTTCCATCCACCCAAAATATTTTATTAGATGAGTAATCTATCGTTATTTCATTTGGATACGTTATGTTTGAGGTTATTAAAGCTATTCTTGATTGTCCATCTAGAGATGCTCTTTCTATCTTAGGATGGGCTCCCCAGTCAGTCCAGAACATCATGCTGAAAGACAAGACCATGCCGGCATGAACACGAACTACACCAAGAAATTCGTGCAGGAAAACAAACATGATAAAAGGATATATCACAAAATAGTATCTTACTTAGCCTGTGGATACACTGCTATTCCTCTCGGTTCATCCAGGCCACTATCGATGATAGTACTTCTATTACTACCGTCTAGTTCTGCTACCTGTATAAAGTTATACGTTGTATCTGTCCAGTATAATCGTCTTGTCAACCACTCTACAGCTAAGCCATCACATACTCCTATGTTAGAAGATATGATTTCCGTTATTTCGCTCCCATCGATGTTTGCACGTTTTATTGCTTTTTCTTTTACGTCCGTCCAATAAACATGTCCTTTGGCGACATCCACGTCAAGAGCAATGGCATTGATGAGATTGTAAATAACAGGAACTGCAGTCAACGAGTTTGGTAGAACTTTATTGATATGTGTTGCATTAGAAAATAATACGAAAGATTGGCCATGTGCGGCATCATGCAAAGCTGTAAAGAAAAAGAAATACAACAAAGAATTGTAAGATAATGTTGAATACTTAATGATGGCGACTGTAATTAGAGACGCTTTTCAAATAGGTGCGTCTAAGTTTCGAAATTGCTTAGCTTTTATCTTAACCTGCTGTCGTTCGTTTCAACTGTGAACATCCAAGATAAATAAATAGACTTAATCTTTGGTTTGAAAATATTTCCAAGAAACAAAAAGAGGGAAATAATAAAGCAGATATCACTTTGTTTTGTCGATATTTGTGCCAACGATTCAATATGATAGAATGGCTCTCCCTGAAGGTATATCTATCATCACCATTTGTATGCAAAATGAAACACTATTTTTTTGGCCAAGTAAATAGTTTTCTAATGGTTTTCGTAATTAACTTATATCATATCGTAACATCTTCGGCTATAAACGATTCTTATAAAAAGAAAAGAATCTTTTTTTCATATATAATTTTGTTCAACCACGTATAAAGAGAATATTTCATCGCTCGAATTCGCAAAATAAAAATCCGACAAAGAAGAACCATATTTTTCAATGGGTTATATTTTTTCAGTGATCTTGAGTAGTGTATACACCGAGACTCGATCTAAGTATTACAGCGAAACTATTTGTACAAATTTGTGGCATTTCAATGTCAAACCAGACATGTGGAACGGGTCATTTGCAATCGCATTTGGAAATAAACCCGTATAACTTAGTTTTTAAAAGCAAAGCAGACTCTAAATGGACTTGCTGGATCGATCAAAGAGCAGCTGTTTACAGTAACAAACAAAGTGTCGATAAAAGAAAAGCGACATATGTATAAATATATATATAAAACTTCTCTAAAATAGTCTAAGTAGGATATTAGATCCTGAGGTCTGTGAACCAATGAATGCCATAGGTAAAATCTATGTTGAATATGGCATGAAAGTATAATACAGGTGATCCTTCGATACATTACGGGGGGACAATTTCATGAATAATTTGTACACCATTTTTACTTCATAACCCTGCAACACACACTTTAATCTCTGAGAAGAATCTAACAGCCTGTTTTGCTTGTAATAACAAAACCCGGCTTAGGAAAGTCATTCATCTTGGTATAGTGTGTCGTGTAAGTCTTGAATCTGAATATCGCGCAAACACCGCTCAGGTGTTATGTATATCCATGTTGTGTACACGAGTCTCGCTTTTTTGAAACTCTCCATACCAAGAATTGTTGACGAATCTTTCGATTGAAAACGACATTTAAATGTTGAATTTTAATTTCACATATGATTAAGATACAGTGGTATTCCTATACGCTTGACGAACAAAATTAGATTGAAATGAAAATATAAACTGAGGTAGTTTATTAGTAACCAACATAAAAAAGCTCTGGCGTTGCGACTAAAAAAGATGTCAGTCAGTAAGTACTTGTGTATACTGAATATAATGTGTATACTGAAATAGTCGTTTATCTAACTGAACAACACACACAGAACTCGTTTAAAAAAACCTACAATGCATTATATTTCTTATGATCATACTCACCAAGGTAAAGAGATATAAAAACAGCAGTAATTCTTGCTTTGACGAACTTCATCCCTGTAAAACATCAAACACGACCAAAACTATCCATGGATACTTTATGAGACACAAGTAAGGATTGGAAACATTTTGCGGCTTTGGACAGCACATAAGTCGGTGTATTGTTAACATATTGCAGCCTCGCTTCGAAAGCTCAAACGAAGCAAAAGAGTTCGATGACAGCCAAGCCAATTACATATATATTTATGTATCTGAAGTGCCAGTCACTCCTGTTTTACAATCCAAGCATTTTATGGCGTGACAAAACTCAGAAGCATTGTTTTGTGGCAGAGTAGAACCACTTTTAATAAATGTGGGCTGGTGACATCACTCAGTTGTAAAACATCTAAGAGTACATTAGTCTCAGCTCGCATGCTGATTATATTATTATGGATCAATATGCTATTAAAACAGAATTAAGTATATTAATCATCCCAACTAAAGGTTTTTAAAAAGATTACTTTTTTTGCTCATCAAACCTGCCTTTATATAAGTGCCAAAATAAGCGATATTAATGCTATAGTGTGTCAATAATAATGAGCTATAAATGCTTGTGTCAAAAGGGCTTTTATCACTGTCTTAAATAACAGCTTATTTTATCACCTTCTGATTTGAATGAATAAATACATTTGTTTAACAAAACTATCGAGACTGTACTAAAAGACGATGCTTATAGTCTTAGCACTATGAACATACGATCAATCAACATGGTCTAATAAATAACCCGTGGTTTTATTTCGTCTAATTGTTTTAATATTCCTGGAGTTTGAATAGTGTCGATAGTAGTGTTATGTTATGACCCTTCCAAGACTCTGCTTACAAAAGTGTAACACAACCTTCCATATATTATGCAGACAGGAATCTTATTAACTACGCCACATCAGAAGATACACTCAGAGCTCCCTTAGCGCTGAACAAAAATAAATAGATAAATAGATAAATAAAATAATAATATAAAAGAGAGAGAATACCAGGAAGCTGGCACCTCAGTTACTACTTGCTGTTTGTTTGCCAGTTCGGCCAGTTATTCAGTGTTAGTCAGTAGTTTATTTACCTTTTTTTGTAACAAACTGCTCTTGTCGTCTTCCGAGGTTGAGACACAAGCACTTTAAATTTTAGGAAAGGGATTGACTCTGCAAGAGACTGATGATGGAGTTCCTCTGTTCCGCCTTTCTTAGCCGATCCGGCATAGTAAACACCGTACAATGGAGACCCTTCTTGAATTCCAGAAACTCATTATTATAGTGTTTTTCACTTCAGTACGGATTGCTGGGGAGATAATGATTTCCTTTAATCGTCTAAATCGACTTTTTTTCTAAATTTCCTTGTAACATGATTTTAAAGAGCCAGTTGGGTGCTAAGAGGATCATGACCACAGCCAACTTTTTCTTATAATTAGATAAAATGCCGTGACTTCTCAGGACTTCAAAGCCTTTCGGTTGCCAAGACCCCAGGATTTCCACTAGAGAAAGATAAGGTTAAAGTTCAGGAGTACAATAAACACCCAGTTTGCCCAACCCACCAGGCGTAGATGGAACTAAAACAGCAACTATCCTTTCTGCTCAGACTCACAACCACAATTTAGTTTTTCAATTCTTAAAGAGCACTTTGATTGACAAAAATTCGATCTCAATATTTTCCCCGCTTATTCGAAAGTTTATCAAAAAAATTCATCAAATTACTGAGTATGTATGTGTATACATCAGGTCAAGCAGCACTTGGCTTGGTCTAGTCAAGGATGGAACTAACTAGGGTCACTATTATCGGTTAGACAGAATGAGCCTATCAAGAACTAACAGTATATGGATTCATGTTACCTTTGCTGCCGGGGACGCATAAAACTCCATCAGGTAGTGAAGATAAATCACTGAGAGTTAGGGTTAGGTGGTTGTAAAATGATACAACACTCAGCATACGATAGATCGGTCAGTCTACAACAATTTCACATATTATTCTTGCAATGAAACAAAGATTTGAGATATCCATCTATTGATGCGCACAAAAAGCACAGGCAGAACGTGTTATTTAAGAGTTTTGAAAAGTGAAAGTTTTATATAAAATGCAAAAACAAAAAACGATTATTCAGAGCTTATTTTCCCGAAAACCGCAAAAATGATAAACTACCCGAAAGTGGTTTTAGTAGAATTTTTGTCTATTCAGTTGGTTTTCTTTGAGCATTTACCATCATTTGTGTTTGACGAGAGTTATTCAGATATGAATCATTAAAAGTCTAGCGTGAACATCGAATCAATAATACTTAATGAAAACTTGGAAACTTTGAGCTATTTTTATGAAGAGAGACACAGACCATTTTCATAATTTATTAATTCAACTTCGTTCAGGTCATGAGGCCATTGAATCCAAAATTATAAGATACGGTAGAAACGAGAAAAGTTGTGGCAAGCTAAAGATATCCTTCCGAGCCTGTCCTGGAGGCGCGAGGCAGCTTTTCCTTCACTTCTTCTTTGTGGATCCGTGTCGAGCTTTAACGTAAGATATACTACGGCTCTCAGGAGGTCCAGTCTACAGGTATTATGGTGACCATATGGTGGTAAGGACAACTTGTCTGGCAATGCAAACACTAAACCGCCAAACCAAGACGTATGTCAAATCAAGCTGAGATTGGTCTTAGGAAATTAAAGAGAACTCCTTACAATCAGGTTCAGAGTGATTGAATACCAGGAGACAATTATACTCTTTGTAAGAGCCCTGAATAGATCCTTTTAAAAACCAGACTAATGTCTGGTCTTTTATTCTTCCTGATATAAAGTTGAAATCAGATCCTCAGATGGTTATAGCTGTCGCGTTTCTTGTCTTTAGATATTTAAATGTTGACCGGGCTTTGCGACAACGGATGCGATGAAATAAGAAAACCTTAAAAACCATTTTATTTTCATCAGTAGAATGGCTTGCTTGGACCATTAGCTAATCTAATTAGGGACTGATGATCGATCAATCGTTTGATCGTGACTCGACCAATTTTAACAAAAAGGTACGTATTAAAGCTAGATAACGGAGTAAATAATTAAAGTTACGAGAAGTACTTCATCACAAGAAAGATAGCAGCAATGGTGATGAAAGAAAGAAAGAAAGAAAGAAAGAAAAACTAAACTGAAAAGGAAGAAATGTAAAGGTGGCCATGATACGGCAGTCGGTAATATTGCAAATTAAACTGGTTATTTGTCAAAGGAGGTTATCAGTATAGGATATTGTGTGCATGTAAATACCAAAAATACTAGCTACGTTTACAGGCATGCAACAAAATACACTTCTTCTAGTTAGTATTCTCATTTCATTGCCAAACTCTCCAAAAGAAAAGAAAGGCAAACCGCAGTAACTTGTAATGAATCTTTAAATTTTTGCCCACACGCAACCAGCATTCAACGCCGAGTTCAATTATGTACATTTTTTATCCGCTTACCAAGTCAATAAGTACGTATCACGCTTAATTCAAAACACGTATCAGAACTTTTCGACTTTATCGTCAAGATGTGTAGAATAGTTTCAGCAAGTCGAGGCCATACTAAGATTTCTGATGTCGTATGACACGGTATGATAGTCATCAAACATCATCTGTCTCAGCTTCTTACGAGTATATGATAGAATTAACATGGGCCTGAATGCAACTTTATGAGAATTCATATATATGGAAAAAATAGTTATAGTTCAAAGAAAGACGAAAATCGAAGTAGGTTTAAAAAAAACCTGATCTGGCATGATCAAATATTATCAACAATAGACAAACCTCATCTAACCGTATGTCTTACTTATCATGTATATTAACATCTATCAGACCTAATTATGATTCAAGAAATTACTGTAGAGAAATCCCCTGGAATTTACGTACAAAATAATACATCAATAATACCATCATAAATTAATCTCCGAGGAGCACCAAAACCCTAGCATCTAGTAACACCTAGAAAATGAACGCCAAGTCAGAAACTAAACGATAAGGGTGGAACAGAAGCGAGTTTTATCAACAAGGGATCGTCGCTTCGATATTCACTGAGTTTAAAATATTCGAAAACAGAATTGATTGTAAGGAATTAAAAATATAATTGTTTTGTACAAAGGGAACCTATATTTAACTGAAAATGACAGTAATGGCTCTCTCTCACCTTAGACCAGCAGTGAATTACGAACCACTGAACCTTGCAATGATGTCAGTCAGGATTTGTGCTTCAAATAACCGGCTTTCTAGCATAATATTCTATGCAGATTGTTATAACACCAAAATAATCATTATTTATCCTGTTATTGATCACTTAGAAAACACAGGAAACACGCTTGGAAATATGAATCTTACATTGGTCAAGTCTATTAAGGGCTGCCCAATTATAACCATCTTTATTAAATATTTATAAACGCTTATTTTTTTAACTTGCAAGTCAAATCATGATGCAACCCTCAAGGACCGAATGACATTTTCTTCGCCTGAAAGTTAATTCCAAACCTTCAGATTTTATCAAGGCATTTGTGCAACATTTTAGATCCTATATCTTGAAAGTTAGTGTGATGTTACGGCTTGAGAAAGTTGATTATTACAGTAAGTTGTAGTTTTTGGGAAAATATATGATGTACAATCAAAACAGCCAGAGGGTATGTTGAAAAATAACAGAATTCTTAAAAAAGAATGCTATCAGGGTTCAGAAGCTGACTTGCCCGTGGAGGCAGCTGCAAAATCTACATAGTATTTTGAAAGTTTAGAAACGACAAGGATTGGAATATGATTCTCTAGGCGCGCCTATCATACTGCCTCAGCCTCGATTATCTCTGGTAATAATCTACACAAAACACATTTAATCATGACTGCAGATTACAAATACAAC
Organism: Stichodactyla mertensii; assembly: GCA_011800005.2. Lineage (NCBI taxonomy): Eukaryota > Metazoa > Cnidaria > Anthozoa > Actiniaria > Stichodactylidae > Stichodactyla > Stichodactyla mertensii. The sequence goes on along the minus strand of JAAAQI020132864.1, from coordinate 2,066 downwards.
TTTGAACGTCCAAAGCAGACTTACAGGCTGTAAATGTTAATTACTCTGGTATAACAGGGATCGATTGATAATAAAAGTCGCCTGACTGTTTTACCAGACATTCTACTGCAAAACGTTTTCTTTTTGTTGGCTTGTTTGTTTACGCTCTTGTTAGCTTAACTGTTTCTTAACTTTGCACTGTGTAGCTATCTAGTTTTACTTAAACTTGGTTTAATAAAGTTTAGGATGTACCAAATATAAGTGAAGCTACTTGCGTTCGTACCTGATCTGGATGAAGCTAAAACACTGACTATAAGAAACAAATAGAGATATCTATTTTACTAATTCATTAAAAGAACTTATTTAACAGCACATTATGAATACTGTCAAGTACAATCTTGGTCATATTACATCCCATATAATACTGGAGTATATCAATAATATATCAAGAACAACTAACGTACAAAGCTATGAATGTTTAAAACTCGTTTCCATAATATTAACTTCGCGCTAAAAAAGCAGTATATGTTTTGTCTTTTAAACGAACAGCCATTTTTGTTCTTACTAAACCATTTCAATTTGAAAATCAAGATAACAGTAATGTATTCAGCAACAAGACACCTACCTACCTACACACATGATTGAATAATTAATCTACCTGCTGCAGGCACTACATCTTTATTTATATCGAATATTTCTGAACTACTAGTATCAAAAATATGTGTATATCGTTATTGGCGGATAGTAACCATTTCATCTCGGGATTCATTGAAGTATAAATCTATGTAAAATTTGGCCAGTGTCCAGGGCATGTGCGTGGACCAGAAGGCTTGGATACACGCTTACCATAACCTAGTAATAATGGAATATAATTAGATGACCGGACTTTTGAAAAGCTAGCATTACTTGTAACTGACTATTTCCGGTGGGTTTACAGCCTTCAGCAGACATCATACCCACGAATCTCTTTAGGACATCTACACCTATGTACTTACGCACAGATATACTTTAACGTTGTCCACCTCAAAAAGACATTTACACTGAAAGCAATCAGTATCACGCGATACCTAAAAAACTCGCTCTAAATGCTTGTTAAAGGAAATCATTGTGTACCTACAGTTAATAGTTATTATTCCCTGTTAACTACTAATAACACTACAGTTGAAATTTGAACTTTTGTCCCTTAAAACGAATAAACAAATGAATCACGTGACATTTCTTTTAGTCTAAATGTGTTTTTTTTGGTGGACAATGTTAATGACATTGACTGTATATATACAGTTTTTTGACAAAACGTTGTCACTAACTGGCTCTGTGACTACGCGACTAGCCTGAACGGGATTATGGGTAAAAATAACTGAAGCAACAAATTGCACGGGAAGCATGGGGCATCTTTCACTGAAAATGAGTCATAAAGACTCTTGTTGTATTCAAGCTGTACTTTCTGTGATTATATTCTATAGCGCGAGCTAAAAAAAAATTGCTTCGGGTTTTTTTACCCGTACTTCCGTTCAGGCTAGTCGCGTATTCGCGAAGCCGCTCAGCGACAACGTTTTTTCAGAAGACTGTATATATGGCGATCGATGATTGCGATTGCACGACCAAAAAGAAATGTGGAGCAATAAGGATTTCTTAAATACCTAAACAATGCCATCCATCATTCAGCGAAGATCTTCAGCAGGCATTGTTGAAGTATTTAAGAAATGAATATGCCAGTCACCATTCGTCTATTGCCCCGTCAACCTTTTTTGAAATAGATGTATTTTATATAAAACATCTAATATATATCATACCTAATTGGCAACTTGTATATGAAGCGGTTCCTTCTCCTAAAGAGCAAAAATATTGCAAGTATAAATAATTTACCAGGGCTTTACTAATCACTAGAAACTTTAAATATTACTAATTGAACTGTTATCAAAAGATTGGTTTGCCTATATTATCAATATTACTTTAAATATAACTTCCATTCTTTTATTCTCTTCTCGAAAAGAAAATTTAGTAAATGATTTAAAGTGCATATAACAGTTCGCTCGATTCCTTTTAAAATGATAGTTCGTGCTCTAATAAAACATTTTTGATGGTCC
>JAAAQI020132853.1:0-13288 GCA_011800005.2 Stichodactyla mertensii | reverse complement strand
TTATATAATAAACAGAAAAATACATGGATGCTTGGAGATATGGAATTTATCTTCTCGTGTTCAAATTTGATATCTCAAATTATATATCAAATTGAACACTTGAAGATAAATTCCATATCTCCGTGTGCCCATGCATTATTTTGAAGTGGGCCAGTATCTTAAGATTGATTTAAAAATGAAACTAAAATACCAGGGAAAATTCCCACTTTCCTTGAGGAGTTCAGGGTGTTTCTTTTGATTTCCTGTCAATTTCAGTTTCAAATCCAAATGTTGTCATGATGACAATGAAACGTAGTCTGTTACAATTAGTTTTCTTACTAAAATCCAACGTAGTTGTTGTTTTCATGTCTGTTGAAGATTATGCCTCACAAAAAATAAGCTGAGATAAATTGTTTCCTTAAAACTTACTCCCAAAAAAGAGAGGAAAATAATATATGAATTACTATAAAACACATTTACTATTTAAGACTGACAGGTGACATATTGGAATAATCACACTGTTAGTTTTTGTAAGAAATCTACATAAGTGAAAAAAATTTAAATTTGTAGTCATTGTCAAGTTGAAAATCTCAAGGTTTTCTTTTCAACTCAGCAGAGAACAATGAAAACTTTACTACAAAGGTACAGTTTCTAAAATGCTTAACGAAGTTGCTAGAGTATGAAAAAGTCTTAAGACTTTGGCAAGAAAAAAGATTTCTTTAAAAATCTTATCTTCTGTCCAAGAACTGTTTTTATTTGTGCCATTTATTTAGTATGGAAAGATATCACTTTGGCTATGACAGTGGCCATTGTTAGCGTCGCTGTTATTCAACGAATGAGTTAATGCTTCAACTATTTTCTGAAACTCAAACAAAAGCGAGCTTCCTCACATGACCGGAACACCTTGTCAATATTGCCCATCCCGGGGCCCGGTGCGTCATGTTTTGTCAATGACTCTGTAACCTGGCTGATGTTGTTCACTATAAACGTTCCTCGTGTTTACTAGAAGACTTTTGTTTATCGTACTAAAAACTCATTTTTTGGACCTTAAACTATGGAATAATCCACGCAGAAGGATGAAGTTGGGAGCAAAGAAAGGTATTATGGTAATTTAAGGTACGTGAATTAAAGAAAATTGAAGATATGAGGTTTTAAAATGTTCAAAACAAACGGCTCGCTGTTAACCTTGGAAGAGAACTTTGAAGCTGCATAATGTATTTGTTCAAGGTCACAGTGTTAAACCTTGTCGTATTCAGTTCTTTTGTTTCAAAATCTGTTTTATTTACTCTAGAATAGAGCCTTTTAAAGGCTATAAGGAAAGGAACTTTGATTTATGTTTTATAAGTTCCTGGGTTTCAACATATGATTCGTTCGTACACAGCACCTTTCGTTATTCTAGTATACCACGTTAATATTAAACTAAACTTAAATAAATCTTTTCCTTCGACTTACTTTTAAAGTATCTGCCACTAAAATAGGCACCATTACTAAAATCAGACCCTGCTTCAATCTTCACTCTATCAGAAAATGGATTTTCTGGGCATTTTTCATTGTTGTTATCGTCTTGCTTCAAATGAATAGACTTGCTATATAAGCTTAAATCCAGTTACACCCTCTTATTTGATTGTGAATTAAAACTACGACATTTTAAATAGAAAGTCCAAATTCCATAAGCAATAGTAATCTTACACTGTTCCGTTTTATCAGGGGGGCTCATCTACAACGATATTCGAAATTCGTAAATTTTGGATTCTACGGCTCCATGCGCCCTTTTCCAGACGTTATGGCTGTGAATATAAAATCAAGCAACGATGTATACACGTATGATTCTGAATAAATTTAGCTAGTGTAGGTTGCTTTCAGACTCCTACTCTCAGTCTCTGACTAACCATAAAGCAGGCCTTCGGTTATCTCATTAAAATCCTAGTCTTAAACTTTGTTTTGAGATTCCAGATCTGAATGAATGTCATAAGGGGTCATCCAAATTCAAGCTATTAGATCTTGTGCGCCTAGACTGGTTCTAAAACGTGGATTTTTGGAGTGATTTACTTAGTGTGATATGTTTGTGGCTTTAGTCAATATTCTGGTTAAGATACATTGATTAATATAGATACACCTATATGATGGTGTATTTATTGTTGATTGATGTTCATTCATTTCATATACGGTATACTAGTATAATTTACACAATGCACTGGATCATATTAATTTCACATGCTTTTTAACAGCTGATTTTAATAATGCTGTCTTGAAAAGTCTGCGGCTGCTAGATCTCAGACAGGTTACTTTAATAATAATGTGTTATTTTGGCGACAATTTTATTTGTTAAAACTTGCTTTACTTATGTTTCTTGTGACAGCTATCGTAACAGTATCTTAATGAGAGTGTTTTTTATGAACTACATGTATAATATAAATAATGAAAGAAAGTGGCATCAATTACATTGTCTTTTGACACAATGGCATATTCTTTTTTATCAGTATTTTTCTATTTTGAATTCAGTATATTTAATATATTAAAGATATACTTGGTGAAATATTTTGCAAGGCACCTTTATTGTTAAACCTACTGGAATAATTTGTACCTAGCATGTTATATCATAATTCTCTTTTGCAATCATCACTTTGATTTTTGTTTCTGCAAAGGGCTACAAAGATCTAGAATGACTTGAAATCCATTTTATTTGACAACTGTTAAAGTAACCTTTGCTCCTTATTGTATATGTATTATGCAGTGGATGATAATTATTATAATGCCAAAGCACTTTTTTATATTCACAGTATATGAAATTACTCAGATATATATATTATCAATTACTAAGCATCATTTTTTGAGGAGAACAACCCATTACCTGGTAGATGATGTATGCATACGTACAGAAACATCTTTTTTTGTAAAGAGCAAACACTTTAGACAATCTGGCATTTTTCCACCATTATCTTAATTATATAAGTCAAATACTTAACAATTATTCCACGGAATTGAGTCGTACGTGAGCTCATATCCGACGAGGCATGCAGCGTCGAGTCGGCTATGCCATGTATGACGAGATTGAGTGGAATAATTGTTTTATTATATTCACATCCACTGGATTGTGAGAAATGCAGAATTTTAATTATTTTCAAGTTTAAAAAGCAAAATAACGTTGGCGCCATTTTGTTTACTTCTCTACTCACGGGATATGAGCTGATATCCTAGTAGTAGAGGAACCAATCAGAGCGCACGCTTGCTCATATCCAGTGGATGTGGATATAATAAAAAGAGATATACCATGTGATGTTATGATTAGTACATGTATGTGGTAAATAAGCTGGAACAGTTTTCCTGATAGTGGGACAACTGTAAAAAGAATCCATTTTAGAAACTGTTAAGAAGTTTAGAGAGAGGGAATTATTTAATCCAGCTGTTTGCTACATGCAAAAAGGCTTTTAAAACAAAAGAAACTTAAATTCAAAATAGATTTTTCTAAAAATGGATCCTTACAGTGTGCATTTTGTATAACTTTTGACAAGGGAGTTTCAAAGTTTGTTTGGAAGTTCCAAAGTTCAAGTTGTACTTTGGAAGTTCACAGTGACCTTTGTTGGTGAAGTTCAAACTTACATGCCGCGAACGTTCGGTAATTCATTAGATCTTCAGTCTTATTTTGCAAATTCTTCTTGTTTTTCTCCCTGAAGCCATCTTTAGTACAGCCCTTCTTTAGTGGAGCAGCTTCATCAATGTCGATTTTAATGAATAATTACTGAACTTCTGGGGGAAATAAGTTCAAAGTTCATCAATGAAGTTTGTTGTGAACTTCAAAGTACATATTGAACTTCAGAATTTCCGAACAAAGTAGGGAACTCACTTGTCAATAGCTATGTGAAACGCACTGTAATTCATAGTATAATTTTTGGCTGTACATGTGGGTAATAGAAATCTATTACTACCACATTTGATTGTTGCTAAATTTAATCATTTTCATATCTTTTTCATATCATATCATTTTCATATCTATAAATAGCTACAAGGCATGTGCCACTATCCAACATGACAGACAAGGAAAAACCCCAGCGAGTGGCTGACTACTTTGTTGTTGCTGGACTTGGCAGAACGAGTAAACAATCAGATGTTGATAAGCTTGGCGATGAAGAAACCAAGTTCCTTGAGCCTATTACTGACTTAGCAGTCATTTTCAAAAGTCTAGGTGAAAAGCCACCACAGGGATACAAATGTATTGAGAAATCACCAGCAGGACTGTCTGCCGACTTAAATCTTGGCTCCATTAGACAGCCATCTTGTTTTTTATGTTACAGAAGAGGTTTAGATAAACCTCCTTTAACTGATATTGGGTAGGTCAAACTTCAATTTTTTGATGTACATGTTAAGTTGTCAGGAATGCTGTTTCAAGGCTTTGGTCAAGTGGGTGAGAACCCAGAATATATGTTCCTTGTCTAGTAAATTCACTTGTGTGACCATAAAACAAGGGCATTAAGGCATTTAAGGAGTTAATTGCAACCATGATACATGAGACCATGTTGTTTTGTAGAAATTGAAGCCATTTAAAGGGAATATATTCTTAGCTGGGACTTCAGTGTTACTAAAAAGGTGGTCCTTTTGAGGCAATCCCTTTGACAGTTCAACAACATGATAAATAAATAAAATCAATCAATCAATCAACTTTATTTATAGAGAGTAGTACATAACAGTGATTCAGCTAACAAACCTGTAGCCCTCTTTAACATCTCTTAACTTGAAAGGGATGGGACAGCCATTAATATGATCATCCGAGCCATGTGAAGGTCTAACCATTTGCAGATGTAGCTACAAAGGCAGCACCTTCTCCTCAGTTATTTTAAGACTCTTAGTGTTGGTCCAGCCGGGGCTTGAACCCATAACCTTCTGCATATCAGAGTGATGCTCTACTAATTGAGCTAACAGGTGGCAATTAATATCCATATGAGTTCAATAAAATGTCAAAAATCAATACATACTGTATGTAAGAGTAGAATTTAAAAACCTCAAAGCACAGGAGAGGAACAACAGCTACTCAAGCTGTAAGAGTGTTGGGCTCAAGCTCCCATGAGAGTACACTGAAAATTTTATTAATGGCAGTTTTTTCATATATCTTTTTATTTCAGAGTGTTGTATGAAGAGAAGGATAGGTTGGTGTCTGGTTGTCATCTGATAACAGACACCCCTTATGGACGGGCAGCAAATGTTAACAACAGTGGGGGTAGCCGGACATTCATTACCTACAGGCGGGCATCTCAGCAAATGGCTCATACCTCGCTTGCCGTGACAGACATTTGTGTCATTGTAGCTAGCAAGGTATGGTTCTACAGTGCTGGATATTTCTATGCTTAATAGGACAACTAAATCCTTGGTTTAAATACACATTAATGTGTGTGAGCAATACATAATCATTATTTAAAACAGTTTTTATTGGGCAATTCAACAACTTCACAAAAGAATGCTTATTTAGACAATACACAGGCCTGCAGGCTAGGGGGTTCCACGTGCTGTTGAGGTTTGGTCTGGACCTCTTTTTTCAGCTCTTCAGAAAAGTAAAATGAAGTTAAATTGAAAATGAACCCAAGATACATAAAATAAAGAAAATGATTACATTGACTATAGACTTAGTCAAGTTGTGTAACCTCTTTGAAGTCTGTCATTTTGGTCAGATTTCTGTCATGTTATTTTAATCTGTAACCAGACATATAGTGCACAGGTCCACCCTTTTGGAAAATGAACCCCCCATTCACAATTCAGCCTGTGGGCCTGATATATGATCTGCTTGGCTAATTAGATCTGTCTGAATTTTTCTATCAACCAATACCTGATGCCAAGTAAAATCAGTTTGGTAGACATTTGACCTACCAAAGTTCTATGGACAAAATTCTTATTTTTGTTTCCCACCATTTCACAGAAATAATAAATTGGGCAAACACATAAATGGGAAATGAATTGGGAAAGGGAAAGATTAATAGAAATTTCTTTTTTAGGGAGAGAAACCACCACATGCATTTTGTATGATTGATAAGAACTTAAACAAAGGAATGGTAAGAAAACTAATTCAGATACAAAGTTTTACTGAATTAAAGCTGAAAATCTGTTGCATGTATACTGTTAATATAAATATGACAGTTAAGTAAACACAGCCTTCATCCACATAATCTATTGACTACAACTACTTCAAAAAAGTTGTTGTAGTCATAGGGGTTAAACATGTATCTGACATTAAGAAATTAAATTGATTCTCGTATATGATCTTCATTCACTGGAGCTGGCATCATCAGTTGTCCATGATCTTTCATCTTCAAGACATAAACAGTTTTTTTATCAGTAATGACCTATTGCCTACTGTATTGCCTTTCACTGTGGCTCTGACAACTTTTTGAAATACCTGTATGTTGTTATACCCTTGAGATTAAACAGGCACCACTGTTTTTGGATTTGATGATGACACACTAATGCTTGTGTACAGTAAACTTAAGTATAAAACAGATTCAACTAAAAGATCCTATGGCCTGATAAAAGGTGGGAGGAAGGCAGAACAGGAGGTTCTGAAAATTAATAGGAGTAAATATAATGAGTTACTTGTAATCAATATGTGTTGTCTATGATAGGTTGGAAGTGATGTGTTTCTGTGCTATAGAAAATCCTTATCAAGGTCCAAATCTGTTACTCTTCAACCGGGTAAATGAATTTACAATGAGTTTAGGGACTCTTCAGAAAGTAAAGGAGGAAGGGGTGGGCCATGAAAGACGAGGTTGTGGGTCCCTTTTTTTAAGCTTCAAATAAGCTTTGAATATATAAGGGGTCATGAGAAAATAAGCCACTCAGTGGGGCTGGTGTTATAATATATTAGACTAGAACATGTCTAGGAACAGCCACTTCCAGTTGTCACACACAAGACTTTATCTGTGATGTCAGACACATTTGCTTCAGGGACTTTTGGGCAGCTTGTCGTTGTTGTAAAAACCATTCTTCATGAGCGTTCATTAAAAACCTTTCAAGACATAACAGCTGGCTTATCAATTTTTGAGACATTACATAGGTTTGGGCCAGTACACTATATAGGTGGTTTGCAATCATTCCATAGAGAATAAAAGAACAAAATGCATGGCTGCCATGTTGGTTGATATAACAAGAAAAATTCATTAAAAATCTTTATAAAGTTCAACCAACATGGTTGCCATGATGTCACATCAATGAACACCAGCAACTGGGCTTAAAACAAGGCACTTTGATCACAACTTTTTGGTCTTTCAATTATTGAATATTTGTGGCCTAACCCCCTTTACTTTCTGACCAGTTTCATATGTGAAACCAAAAATATGAAACCAGATAAAAAATTTGTTTTCCCATTTTTAAAAGGGTGGGGTCTGTGATATCAGCTATTGTAGCAACCACTTAATTATTATTATTATTATTTTCTCAGAAATTTTGAGCAGGTTCCCTGCAGTTGACCACAAAGACTTTCCTCTCCCTGATGGAGTGCCAATGTTTTGTCTTCCCTTTGGAACTATTATTGAATGCTGGCCTGAAAAATGCCAGCATCCTTTACCTTCATTTTCAACATTTGTATTAACTGGAGCTTCAGGACAAAAGGTACTGAAGCATTATGTTGAATGTTATGTAATTTATGAAAATTAGCTTCAAAGTTCAGAAAAAAGGGGCTCGGAGCCACAAAACACCATTGTCACCCAAGGCAGAATGCTCAGTGTTCCAACTATAAAGACAAAGCTAGAAAAAATGCATTTTAATTATATTTTTACTCACAATTCCAATTTTTTTCACAGATTTATGGTACAGCAGTGACATTTTTTGAGATTTTGCCTGATTCATTAATCAGTGACAGTGTGAAAAAAGCCCTGAATCTTGATGAGAAGGTAACAGTAGAGTTAAAAACGAAATTAAAAATAAGCTTTTACTGTCAAATGCCTTAAAGGGGAACTAGCATCAAAATCATTTGCGTGACGTCATACACTCAACCTAAGCATTCAGCTCCATACATTTCTTTATGTTTTGTTTCTTAAACAATTTTATTTCTTTAACACTAAAAGTTTTTGTGAAGGAGTTTTCTTACATTGTTTAGGCTAAGGATTCATTTTCTGACCAGTTTTCTTCAATGTAGAACATTTATGTTGAGATATTTCAATTACAAATTACAAAGAAATGTATGGAACTAAATGTTTGTGTGGAGTGTATGATGTCACTGATGCCTCTAAAGATTCATAAAAATCTAATACTTCCCATGAGAATTTTCAGAACACAAACTAACCAGTTTTTGAACAGCTCTTTGACGATCTTTCAGATGTAGTTTCAATGATGTTTCAGCTAAATTGAATGTTGAACAATTTCGATGCTAGTTCCCCTTTAAATGATGAGCCTCTTGGCCAAGTGACAGATCAGTCACTCTACATGTGATTGTGTTTTAATATCTTTTTTTATTTTTACTTTTTACTCCAGAATGAAGATAATGAAAGCATGAACCCACACACCAACAAGTGTATCTGTATTTTGTCTCACTGGCCATTCTTTGAAGCTTTCAAAAAGTTTCTTTCTCAGCTCTACAGAATAAGTGTGTCTGCACAGCCAATTCCCATTGAGAAGTAAGGGAAAAGTACAAATTTTTATATCAAATCAATGTATATTTTGTTTTCCAATACTTTTCATCTAGTCACTATTAATACTGTTTCATTCCCATACATATAATACTGGTAGTAACATGTCACTTACACTGGACATGCTGAAAAATAACCACAGGTATCTAGGGCCCAGGGTGGGTACTCCCATATGTCTGCTATACAGCTATGTGCTGCTGGATAGGGTATGGTTTTTGGCCTTGGTGTCTTCAAGGTATACATATTACCCGAAATTGTCTTAAACAGGATCTATAATTTTGACAAAAGATCGCAAGTTTCATGTTTTTGTGTGTCTTAGATTTTGGTAAGAGTACTATTTTTTAAAAATATATTGCAGCAAAGCACCTCACTATGCGGGATTACCACTAACTAGTTGACAAAGTTTGTTTATTAAACAGTACATAACATTTCTCTTGGGTCTTAGATAGGGTCTGTTTTTTTGGGTTTTTCACTCCTGAGTGTCTTAAATAGGGTCAGGTTTTTAGACCTCTGGCTGCACATCCCTGTCCAAACACAGGTTGAGTACCCCCCCCGGATCTAGGGGGTTCTGTTCTGCCTTTGTTCCATTCAGTATTGTATGGTACGTGTCTTTGGAAAGAGAGGAAGGATATTTCTTGGGGCAAGTGGGGCCAAACTGGCCCCTAATCTAACAGAATGTACCCTACGATTTTTTTTGTCTGAACTCTTTCTGTTTAAAGGGGTCTGCAGTTTGCAGCATTGTTTATTTCTTAAACACAATTAAATTAATTTTTCTGGCTTTCTAGGTGTTAACCATGTTTTTCCCTTTCTTAGGTATATTGCAAATTTAATGTTAGATGTGCCATTTCCGTCAACTCAGAGACCAAGAATATTGATAGAGGTTTGTTATCACCCATAATCACTGATTTCAAATTATCTGCAAGTAAGAATAAGGAATGGTACCCATCATCTTGTTTTCTAAGAATTCAAGAAAATTTGAATGTGAAAAGAAATGAGTTCAAACGAAAACAAATAGTCCAGTTTTGCATTCTATAATTACTGCTGTAATCCTTGATGATGGATTCATTTGTACAGGCTTAGCCTCATTTAAAGGCAAATAATTCATAAATACCAACAGCAATCCAAAGAATGTACAACTTGAACAATACAAATGCTTTAATCCATGAACCTTCACTAGTATCTATGAATGAATAACTTATAAACTGGGCTAACCCTGTACAAAGGAGTCTGTGATCATTACAAACAGTGATTTTATGGAATGTGAAATAGGACGTACTATTGACAGCTTACAAGCGTGAAGTTCATTGCTTCAACTAACAAAATTCTTTCTAATATAGAAATTCTACAACCCAAAAGTATTAAGAGTTTTGCTTCCTGATTATGTTTTAGATGATGAGATATGAACCATTTGAAATTACACAGCCATATCACACTCCACTTCCAGTCAGGTATAACAGCAAATATATTTAAACAAGTATGCATTTAATGTTCTCAGTGTAGACATTGCTGTAGCATAAATACCTCTCATTGATTGAGCTCAAGGGCCCTACTGTAAGTTATGGAATGAGTTTTTCCCACTGCCTTCTGGTCCAAGTGCATGGCGCACAGCAGGCCATAAAAATGTGGGAAAAAACAAGGTTCCAAAACCTAATACAGACTGAGCAAGCGAGTTTCATAAGATGTTTATCATACGGCAAGGTAAACACACAAATAAGGTTTGTGATTTGTACCATAAGTTATGGACCACAAATTGGCCAGTGATAGTGCATGAAACTTGTAATGATTACCTTGTTACCAATAATAAATGTTATACTAGGCATTGTTTGGTTTCATTTCTGGTTTCTTTTGACAGTCATTTTTTTATTATTTTTTTCAGTGGAGCTTCATATACTGCTATGCTGAGATACCTCTCTCCCGAAAGTATTCTTCTTCTCTTCTACTTAGTCCTGACAGAACACAAGATTTTATTTCACTCCTTAAGGCCTGCTCTTCTTACTAGTGTTGCTGAAGCTCTTACCACTGTAAGATATGCCTACCGTACTGCAGTATTCCAAGTCACTTTGTTTTTCGACTACAAATCATTTTCTTGGGTGTGGTACTTCCTTGTTTATGAGTAACACTAGAGAAGATGCAAAAATTATACGGAAACTCAAACAAAGAGTCTTACATGTATTCCCAAGAGGTTTGAAATGGGAAAGCTACAGTGATTCAGCCTCTTTCTATGTTTTGGAAATTTAACAATAACACTGTAATACTTCTAGGATTCCCATTGTTAGCATCTAGACATTAGTTAATGTTGAAAAACCTTCTGAAATTTTACATTTTGGCTGGGCTATTTTCTATTCAGTGATCAAAATGTCCATATGTTTAATTTTTAAGTTTTAATACTTGAAATACAAGCAGTTTGATCTTTGTTTTATTTTATTTTCAGATTCTTTTTCCATTTACCTGGCAGTGTCCTTACATCCCTCTGTGTCCCGTAGCACTCAATGATGTTCTGTGTGCACCTTGTCCTTTCATTATTGGTAATTATTAAACAAGACGTTGATTATGTTGCTGTTGCTCCTCCTGTTGTTTCAGTTAACATGGCCACTGAATGGGAAAAGCCTGTGACCATATGCATATAGTCTCCTTTGCAGCCGCTGTTAGGGGCATCTCTGAATGCTCTCTCCCCTAACTAGTTAGGAGAGTGTTCAGAGACAACCCTAATAGTGGCTGCAAAGGAGATTAGTGACCATAATGTTGTTGTTGTTGTTGTTAATGGCAGTTTAGTTGATGGTACATTTATCTTAGTGCTACTAAAGCTGTTGCCTCTTCTCCCAACCTATTGCTCCAGTGGTTATGTTGTCATTTTAAAAAAAACTGCATATTTTACAACCATCACTCCCCATGAGAAGCTCTTCTTTGAGGTCCACTTCACACACGTCACTACCACTCCACTCAATATTTACAACACAAAACACTCCACTCACATGTTGATTTTTATGGAGGAAGGAAAACTGGAGGACCTGGAGAAAAACCAGGCAAGGGAGAGAACTGCACATCTAACAAACTCTACTCACATGTGGCATCCATGGGGTTCGACCCAGAAACCTGATCCACTGGATTCACAGCAGTAAGATATGGATGTTTACCATTACGCCACCCTTGCCACCCAACGATGATGATGATGATGATGATGATGATGATGATGATGGCAATGAAGATGAAGATGATGATGTTGGTGCTGGTGCTGGTGCTACTGTCAGTGCTGCTGCTGCTACTTCTGCTTCAATGTTCTGGGCTCTCTGTTTGAATATCTTTAATGCAACTTAACTATCTGACTTAACTATCTATGCAGAACAGAGCCAGTGCTGCCATTCATCAAATCTCAATGATATATTTTATTTCTCAAGGTATTGATTCACGATATTTTGACCAGTATGACCCTCCTGGTGATGTGACTTGCATTGACTTGGATACGAACATGGTTTCTCTGTAAGTATAAGTAACTGAGGACTTGGTAGAGTGCATACCATATATCTGTAAAAACTTTGTAAGAAATTGCACAAATTTGCACAAATTAGTAAGTTCAGTAAAGAATTGTAATTACAAGTGCTAAAAGTGTGCAATAGTTTGCACTATTTAGCACTAAACAGCACTGTTTACAACTAATTAAATTAAGCAATAGAAAACAATAGAATTAGCATAATTTAGCACTATTTAGTACTTTTTATGTTGTACACTTTTAGTGTTTGCACTCTCTGTACAAAACTTTGCACTAATTCGTTAACTTTTTCATGGATATATAGTACGTACTCTAGTACTTACCTTGGTTGAAAACCTTGCCTATCCAAATTAACATCATTTCCCTGTATATAATTTCTTTGTTTATCATCAACCTTTGATAAGTCTAATATTCAAATACTGAGAAATAGGTTGAAAAAACGTGAGTTTTTATAACTGACTTTGAGGTGTTTGGATAGAGGATGAAACACTCTTTCAAGTGTTTGATCTAGCTTCTCAAACCATGAATAATTCTTGGAGAAAATCAAAGCAAAAGTTGGCCAAATTTTATGCTTATTAAGATCACATCTCCAAACCACCATCGTTTTCTTATTCATTCTCCATGAGTTTGAGAAAGAGATTTGAAACAAGAAAAGGACACACCCACATTTTGGCAAAACAATAGAATCTCTTTCCCCTAAGAGATGGAATTCTTTTTTTTTTTTTTGAGATGGAATTCTTTCTCACGTAAAACGATTTTCTTGTTTCTGCCATGCAACATGGCTGTCGTCATGATGTCTTGCAAAACCTCTATTCAGGGTACTTGGGTTTAGTGTCACACTGATTTGTTACAATCTTCATTCGTTTTCTTTTATGAATCCCATCCCATTTATTTGTTCATTCATTCATTTTGTCAGTGCCAGTGAAATCAAACCTGTGACCTGGAAATCACTACCAAAGGTAGGGTACTGCCCTGAACAACTTAGCCATTTCCTGAAGTTTTTAATACTGACTTGTAATCAGGTCCGCTTTCTTTGTGGGATTAGCGTCCAAGTTCTCGAAGAAGATGTAAAAAAGGGAGGCTTCGTGCAAAATCACGCTTTGTGGCTCGAAACGACTGACATATTTTTTACTTTTTTCTGTTAAGCCTGGTTCTCACTAGCGACGCAAGCATAAGCGCAAGCAACATACGCAGACTCAGTACTGCATTTATCACC
>JAAAQI020132842.1:0-13294 GCA_011800005.2 Stichodactyla mertensii | reverse complement strand
AAAAGTTTTTATTAAACTATAATTTTACTTTTCTTTTGCACTTTTTATCAAAATATCGTTAAATACTTGAACGTATTATGTGACGTGTTTGAAGCTGTTCAGTAAACTCGCAGATCGTGTTTTATCAGGTCTAAAACCACTCGGCTACGCCTTGTGATTTTAAAACCTGATAAAACACTCCTGCTCGTTTATTAAACACCACATAAAACATTACACCCAGATGAATATAATACAAGCTATACAATGTTTTCAGATGCATTGTACATATCTATTTCATTCCACACCATAGAAAATAATACAAATGCATGATGGGAAGGAAGAGTGGAATACCAACGAATATACAAGGCTTTCCTGCATTCTGATTGGCTCTATTTTCTATGGTGTGGAATAATAAAGGCGTATAGTGATACTTCATGTGACGTAAGCCTTTGTCATTCATGTGCCAACTAGAGATTGATGGGCTGGTGAAACAAAGAAACTTGTGAAAAGCTATTGTGAAAATGGTTGGGACACTAACATAATAATGCTTTTGTTAGTAAACATGAAGCATCACTATACTGACAGGTTGCTCCTTAGACACTATTTTAACTCCATAAATAACAATTGATGAAAAAATTTGACAGTGGACAAACACACACAAACTAGTCTCATGAAAGTTAGTATCAGAATTAGATGTCTTACGTTAAGTTTCGCAGTCTGGCCTCATTTGGCATCATGGGACTTGGAGCACCATCTTTTTCCCAGTGTGTTGGTTTGGACAGATAAATCTGTTCAAATTTGAGGACATATTTGGCCTTTTATGGAAAAGAAAAAATGCATCAGTGATTTGTTTATTAATAATAATGCACCTGTCAATGTTAAGCAAGCGTTCAAATTCCTGCCCCTGGGACTAAATCTATTATTCAAATATAGTGAAAATTTGTTTATTTCTTTACAAACTTTCTGTCAAATTCCTGCCATACGCTTGGCAAACTTCCCCACCCCCTTCCAGCACAACATAGATAGGTGCATAACAGAACAGTAAGCTTATATGATCTATGTATCCACAGAAATGAACCCAAAACTGCTAAGTACTGCAGTACAGGTTATGCACAGTAATGCATAATTATAGGAATAATACAAAGACGTCAGCATTAAGATGTACTGCAGTACTCTACATATCTTATATATTTGCAAGAATTTTACATTAATCAAATTTGCTGATTGCAATGTAAAGTGTTCATAATTCCTTACGGGAGTTTCTGTCTCTGCAGTCATATGTTGTGACTCTGCTTGTAAATCAATCTCAGGAGAATCCTCTACGATCCTCTGAACTGACATCTGGATAAACTCATCGAACGAATCGAGCTGCTGTCTGACAAGACCCTTCTCGTCGAAGTACGAGCTAATGACGATCCAGCAAGCCTCCTGCCACAGATCCGGAGTGATGTCTTCCCCTTCATCTTCTCCGTACCCTGCATCTAAATAAATTTGATCGGCATTAGCATTGGCAAGATACCATAAAATTTCAATTATCATGCACGCTGACAGCGGGAAAACAAAACAAGGAAGCGAACTTTTTTCAAGCCAAAAACCTACCATCATCGTGGTCATAAATACCACTCATGGTGTATACAAAGCCAGATGAGATTAAATTCAATTCTATTTGGAGAAAATTCTCAAACGTCCAAGAAAACGGCCGATGGAAAAGGATTTTTTCACACAGCCTTCACTTCTTTGTTGCTTGGTCAGCCATTACTGCTGAGCCAAGCTAGACCCAGGCTTTTCTAATATTTATATGACGTTTTAACACAGGGAACCCAACCCAACTCCTGCACTCAAAATTAATCATTCGCATTGATCATGTTCTAGATTATCACATGAAGATTAAAGAATAGGTTTTGTAATAAAGAACAATTTTAAGCAAGTAAAAGTATTTTAAGCTACTGTAATTATGTCAAGAAAAAGTGATATTTTATTTTTAATTTATACTGCCAGTGGCATTAAAAGAAAAAGAAACAGCTTTTTTGTTACAAATTCTAAAACAATTTGAAAATGGTATAGGGTGTAGATTCAAATTGTAATCTCTGATAAGGGTTTTACTAGTATTGCGAGGCTGGACAGACAGACAGACAGGACAGGTGTGAAATCTGATCTCTGAATACAAAGCATTATGGGTAAATGCCATGTGATACGTAAGTACAAAAGACGCCAAGAAGAAACCACGAAGACAACAAAGAAACCACCAAGAAAAATGGCTCTCTGTCGAAGGATTCAACCATTTTAATCAACTCTGCTACTCTTTGAAGGTAATATTCTTCCTACTTGAGAATGATTAATGTACCGATCGCGATTCCTACACCAGAAATTCCTCCACAAACTTCTAGAACCACGAGTGGCTTGATGGACTAGAGGTTACGATGGAAACCGACTGAGCGCTGAACCATTTCGACATCAAAATCAAGCCCTCTAAATCTCTCGATTGTCTAGATATTAATCATCTTACCCTGAGTCACTCACAGCTCTTTGTTTCTTTTGGCTTTTAGCTAGTTTTTTTAATTTTCGCCGTCTAACAGATGCCTAGCGTGTCATCATGTCTCCTGCACTTCGCTCTAAGACGTTTGTTAATTTATAACTCTAAAGGCAACGAGAACTCTTATTGTTTAAATCTTGGTTTCTCTTTCTCTCAATACTGTAATATATTTGCTCTTCTACCATTCTTTTTTGACAATTTAAAGCTTTTTCAGACGCATTACTGAAAAGGTCGTCGTTTTTTACTGCGATACACTGTAGGTTCGATTGTGTTTCGTTCAAACATGTGTAAAATCATTATCGTCGGTGTAACATGTTTTTAAATCATTAAAGTCAAAAACGATCTTGACCGCTTAGCGTAAGTATTTTCTAAAGTATTCACTAACAATATAAGTTGCCATTCCTAACCACACAGAGGCAGATTTCGAAGTTTTATGGTGAGTTCTTTTATAATTTGCAATTGAAAAACTATCCTGTACGAAAAACAATTATTATTTTCGAAATATTTTTCCTTCCTGCCGTAGGTAGTCTTCCTTCCTTTCTTTCTTTTTTCTTTGCTTTATTATAGTCTATTCTTACTCTCAGTGTATATTCTATTTTTTTTCCAGTGCGTTTTCTTAATGGCCTAAAAAACTTTCTTTCAAAGGTCAACGTACCTAACTGCTCGTTACATTTCAGACTTCAACTTTTATGACTGTATTCACATTCGTCCATGTTTCATAGTTTCTCATCAAACGAATGCCTTTTTTGTACTGTACTTTGTATATTCAACTATAACGGTCCGTTTTTACGAGTTCTTTTTCTTTGTGTCAACAAACTCCAAGCTCGTTTTACTCACAACACAACAAGACTCTCTGGAAACACAGGAATGTGTCAAAAACAGTAAAAGATAACCTTCTTCTCATATTATCTTAAAAGATTTAGGAAATAAACTTAATATAAAGATTGTAATGCTTTATCTTCGAGTATCTTCAAATTTTCATTGCGGGCTCTTTCATAATTATCATTGGGAGCTATTTATATTTTTCTATAAAAAATAATGGATTGAAGTGTTGTTCAAACAAAGCTTTGAGTATGAATTAGGAACGAATTTTTTCACTAAGCGTCTTTTTCGAGAAGTTTCTACTTTTAGTTCTCGGCAAATCTATCGTTTTTTTTTTGTTTTTTGTTTTCCCATGTCTTTTTTAATTTGTATATATTGTTGTATAAGTTTCTTTGCAAAACGTATCAAGAGAAAAAGCGAACCTTTATTGTTAACTAAACTCCTAACAATTTTAGTTCGATAAGAATTGCTCAAAGTTAAAACTCTTGAACCAAGGAACAATTAAATTTATTAGATTTTCAAGATGTTCTAATAACATTTTTGCTGAATTTCTTTTCTAGAGAATGTTAAGAAAAAGCTGAATTACTGAGGACTAAAGATATGGGGCATTCTGCGAGTATCCAAAAGAAGTACAGTCCGCGGCCGCAAAAAGGTGACGATGAAGGCAGTGAACATGATTCACTTGCTACAGTTTCAAGCTTTAGACCAACTTCGCCATTAGCACACACAGATGCCAAAGAATTCAATTTTGGACCTCAAGGTGGAGCCACGCGCTCTCGAGACAAAATGCCTTTAGCGAATCAGCACGGTTATTACCAAGTGAATGGAACTATTCCTAGAAGAACATTATTAACTTCTCAAAGGAATATTACAGCTTCATCTAGCACCTTGGTTTCTCAGCCAAGATCGATGCGAGAAGTGAAGCATTTTCTCGTGAGAAACCCTGAACTCTTAGAAGGAAAACATGCTAAAAACCTGCAAAAAAGGAACCAGTTTGCAGACATTTATCCTCCAAAGCAAATCAAGACAAAACAAGACTTGTATCTTGGTTTGTTTTATCCTCCGATAATTTATGGTAAAGGCGCAGAGCCTGAAAGACAGCTGAAGATGAACCAGAGATTATATCTGCAGTTAATTTATCCGACCGTCTCTGGAATGAAGTACAATGACTATCCATCTCTAAGCCCACACAAGCCTGTGAATACAAACGAAATGGTCGTTGTCCGAAGGGAAGACTTTTCAAGGCAAGAAGATTACATGAAGAAGCCATCTCGAGTCAGAAGTCGGCCGCCATTGAAATCCACAGAAGCATCAAGGAGTCAATTACAACAGCAAATCCTTCTGGAACCTTCTCAACATAGATCAATATCTCCAGTCAAGTCCCCAAGAATCCCAAATGGATATGTTTTACCTTCAAGCACTCCAGTACGGGAAAGTCAGGTACCGAAGAGAAGAGCGAATGAATACGTCGATGTAAATCTTCCCAAACCATCAACAAGTGGAACGGGAAAGCAGGACCAAAAAAGATTTTCGAAGACGACAATGGAAGTGGAACGAAGGTACGAAACTTCACCCAAACAAGGAAGGGAAAACCACCAGCCAAAAACAGCAGAAGAAGATGAAATTGTCTTTAACTACGATGTAGAAGAGCTTGGCTTGAAGAAAAGAACAGGAGCCTATCCTAAAGATAGGAGAGACAATGTTGTACCTCTTTATTTCAGAAAATCTCTCGCTTATAATCCTAACTACTCTAATGGAGGAAATATTCTCTCAGATCCTCTCTAAGATATTAAGTAGTTTTACATTTTAACGTTAGTTTTCCAACCTGGAAGTTGAATAATAGGATTACGAATTGTTGTAAATGGGGGAAGAAAGGTTGAAACTGAATTTTGATAATTCGAACTTTATTTACTCTAACGATTTAGATTTCATTAAGATTTCTGATTAAGATTTTAAAGAGTTTTTTTTTTTCCCCCGCTATGTGATTGAAATACAGTGAGTATCGGAATACTTCTATTGTGTGTATATATATCAGATAAATACGTTTCTGATATTTTATGAACAGTTGCTCTCTTCGTAATAAAAAGATATTTTTCTTCGCCATCCAGCTCTAATGAAAGTTGTAAACAAGAAAACTATGATTTATAATTTCTGTGATAACATACTATCTATTTTCAGGACTGGCTGCCAAAAATTATAGCAGTTTTTGTCGAAGCCGTAGAATCTCAGGGGCGGATCTAGGATTTGGGATCGGGTGAGTCACACAAGAAAAAAATTAAAAAAAATAAAAAATAAAAAATAAATTCAGCTTTAAAAAAACTGAAAGTGTAAAATTGTGAAAAATATTTCTTAAGTAGAATACGACTTCCAATGTAAGACGGGGATCACGGGCACCCTGTGGATCCGCCACTGAGAATCTAACGCCAAAATCTGCAAGAAATTAGAATTTTTTGCTTTGAAAATAAGGAACTAGATATATTGTTATATATATAATAGTATATAATTGTATATCTATTCGATAAGTGTGAAGTAAATTGATAAAGGCAGACAGTTGTCTTCCTAATAGTTTAATAAAAAACCTCTTTTCTTCATTCGTCCTCTGTTATTGTGTTTAGATGAACCGACTATAGTAAGAGTACTGAATAGCTAAACAAAGAGTCGGTCGGGGATCCATTATTTTCTAAAGGTAACGAACTAAATCCTCCCCCTACTTTGGTATCCTAGCTTCAGTTAGATATCTACAAAATTTTGAAAGTCATACTGCTCAGATCTGATAGCATATTGTTTTACAAACGGAACGGAAAAACACTGTGGAAGCGTTCGTATTCATGCTATCGGTTGTCTGCGTGAATTGATAAATTTATACAACGCAATGTTAGATAATTGTGAACAAACTAGAAATAAAAACTACAAAGAAAGAGCGAAAATTAAATTTGTATAAAATAACACGGAACTAGAAAGCCAGCCAGTTTAGTGGAACAACATTCCAACAGACAAAAAAATCTAGTTATTCACTATTGACGAATTATCTGGGGAACGACAAAGTGCTCATAACAAACTACTGTCTTTAATTATTCGTTTTGAGACGGACCACTCTTTATTGAGCAGGTAATATTTGTATAACGGTTAGGTAGGTGAAACGGTACGAAACGTCCTGTAAAGGTCAACTTCCTGGGTGCACCAGTCATGCGCAGTACAATGATTGAAGTACGATTTAAAACATTGCGATGACGGGTCAGATAATCAAAGACGAACGCAGCAGAACTATAACTTGAAGGTAGGTTGCCTGGAAGGCTTTGTTTGTTGTAATAATCGTCCAAAATATAAGAAGAAAGAGTTTATTCAATTTTTTGATTGTTTGTTGTATCAGTTTCCTGCAGTTTCTTGCATTCTCTCAGAACATCGATCATGAAGTTCAGTTTGGCAGTCCTTGTTTTATTTTGTCTGGCAGTTCTTGGTAAGTCTATCGAGTGAAAAACATTTAAAGTTTTCTTGTGATTTTAAACTCGAGAAAAGAAGATTTTGCTTTCTCAAAAATGAGCGGTACAAATCTTTTTCTCTCCTATCTGGTTTTTTTTTTGTTGTTACTTTCCTTAACTCTTTTTCTTCATTATTTCGTTCAGTTTTTCCCTCCTTCCTCCCTCCCTTTCCTTCTCTCTTTATTCTTCATCCATTTTGCTACTAAAGCAATATCTTCTCTTGCATTTCTTACTGTTCTTTCCTCAAATCGAAGCGAATTTCTTGGTCTTTTCAAAAGGTTTGCAAAACACTTTCAACGAATCTTCTCATTCTCCTTCTTCGACTGCATGACACCTTTCTTTCTCCTTGTTTATTTAAAGATACTCTTCTATCTTTGTCTTAGTGATGTCCAAGTCAACAAGCAAACATTCCACCAAAGCTGTGAAGAAAGCACCAGTTGAAGACAAAAGCAGAGAGGAAGAAAAACCAAAGGACGAAAATGACGAAGTCAACGATCGCGTAGAAGGGGGAGTAGGAACAGGAGAGACCAGGCCTACCCATGATGACGAGGCTGAAGCTGACGCTGCTGCTAATGCCAAACCTGTCCCAACGAAGCCTCCCACGGGAGCAAAACCAGGAGAGATTGAAGAATAAATTTAAGCCGTTTTGAAAGCATTGTGAAAATTCTAAAAGTAGATTTAAATGAAGTTGGCTTGTACATCCGAGTATTTTCATAGTAAATATGAAGCCATTAAATTGTGAAGGCAGAAATAAACTGAGTTAAAACTTAAATCTGTGTTTCGTTTCGTTGTAGCATTTATCATCAGTGTATATACCAAATTGAAAAAACGTTGTAGGGTTCAAAAGGTTGAATCATCGAAGATAAGACCGAAAGGGGTTATGGGTAAGTACTCAATAAGGCCCATATTTACTATTATATGCATAGGATATTGTTGCAACTCTCAAGCATTGCTTTGAATTCTCGAAGAAAGCAATTTTCAAGAATTACAGTAATGCACAATGCATATTGTATAATCCTTATCGGTCATATTGTATAATCTTCCTCGATCTTACCTTCGATGATTTAACCTTTTGAACCCGACAACATTTTTTCAATTTGGTGTATGACATTGAACTCAGCAGTTTAACATGGATGAATCCATCCACTAAACATGTGTCATTTCTACATTTCTCACACTTTATGACAGTGAACTCATGAAAACCAGTTTAACATAGATAATCTATCCAATATGTCCATTTTTTGCCGGAAAACCGCGAAGAGGTACAATTCGTAGCTTACTTCTTAAACTAGTGGTCCACACAACAAGTCGTTTTCCAACAATGCAAGCGCAAAACTATAAGAAGATGGTGAGAAATAGTCCGTAGCTTTACCGATAAGAGTTTGTTATAAGATTAGAATTAATGTTTCTCTTTATCCCCGTCAAAATCAAATAAAAACTGGAAACGATTTTCAAAAGAACGATCGAATAAAGCGTCGTTTTTTCCCGAGAACTAATAACATTATTTATAATTCAGTTTTACGCACGACTCGTGTTAGTTAAGAATTTATGCGTATTTGCTTTGCATAGCCAAGATTTGTCAACATTGCTCAACCTTTATTTTGATAAACAAAAGTATATGAACTGTACACTGTGCATTGACCTGACCGAACGTTTACTCTAAAAACGGTTGAGCCACCTTGACCATGAGTGATTAAATTTTCACATGAATCTATTTTCAGCCATATGAAAAATTGAGAATAGCCGGGTTGCTAGCATTCGTGGTAAAACAAAAATAATACGCAAAAAATATAAAAGGATTAAATCCAGAAAACACTAAGAGGAATTATCTTTTTAAAGCGAGAATAAAAAGCTCATAAATATAAAATATCTTTGTGTGTTTTTAGCCATAAACTAGATAAGCCAATCACTCATAAATGCACTTCTTTGAGTGAATTTCCAAGATTAAGGTCAGGAGGAAACTACTGCAGACTTTCAAAAAATCTCGAAAGAAATCTCGGAAAACAGTTCGTGTTAATTCACGTTTTCCAAAGTTTTTCCTTCTTATGAAAATTGAGTAAAAAGGCGTAAAGAATGAAAGAAAGGAAGGAAAAGAACACACTGAAACGATTATTATTACCAGATAAATTTGATAACTGAATTTAAAAAAAAAAGAAAAAAAAGAAAAAAAAAAAAAGATTTCTCAGAGTTCATTCACGTAGAGACTCGTGCTATAATGAACAAATACAGTTTCTAACAATCTTGTATACATGACTTTAATTGAGTTGTTTAACTAGTTTCTCTGCATGACCTCTGAACTTTACAATTGTGCAAGCATAAAAACCTTGACAAAAGCTTCCAACCTTATTCTGTTATTGAGGATTCTACATAAACACAGGTAAGTCTAAGCGTAAGTCTCACTATAAGAATTTCTTTTGCATTTTTCTGTAACTCTGTAGCGATAATTATACCCAAATTTTCTTAACTTTCGTTTATTCCCGTTTTCTTTTTATCCAGAATTTTTTAAAATCATGAAGTTTCTCGTTCTTTTGGTCGTCTTTGCTGCGGATCTTTACTTCAGTAATGGTAAACCGAACTTAAGTTTAGCGGTGTTCTTTTTTTCCCTCCACGCCTTAGAATCAATTAATCCTCATATCTGATATCTCTAAATTTTCTTCTGTGGAACGTTTCAGCCAAGCCTTTTGACGTGCTGGAGAATGGATTGGAACTAGTAGATGGAGACATGCTGCTCACTAAAGAACAAAAAGAGATCTTCAACCAGCGTCAGAATGGTCGTGTAAGGCGCGCTGCTTTGAAAGACAGATATCTGTGGCCTAATGGTGTAGTGGTTTACAATTTTGGTCGAAGTCTTGGTGAGTTCGAGAAACTAAAAAATAAAACAAAAACTCCATGCGCAAAGCTTTTTTTTTTTTCACAGTTTGTGGTTATTCCAACGACGTAAGCCGGTGAATCTAAAATCAACCACTTTTTTTACTTCACTTTTTACAGACAATAAAGGCCGTAATCTTGCTCGCCAAGCCATGGAACACTGGCGCAACAGAACGTGCTTGAAGTTTAGGCAAAGAACCAACGAGAGAGCTTACATTGAGTTCCAATATGACGGGTATGGAATGACTCAACATTACTTTCCGAGTAGTGGACGAGTAAGCTCCATATTACATGAAAAACGATTCAAAAATAACTTGTTACTATAATGTATGTTTGCAGTAAATGCCGAGCTCAGGTTGGTTACACCGGGAATGCTAGGCAGAAGGTTTCTATTGGAAGTCGGGCAAAGTAAGTACAAAGAACTTTCTTACGTTCAGTCAGAACAAGAATCTCAGGGGGATCAAGTGGATGGGTGAAGGGGATGGGCAACCCCCCCCCTGAGATGAGCGACTTACAGTCAATTATGTATTTAATATTATTTACTTTGGGTTCCCGAGTTTCGATCATAAATGTTGCACCCCACTCAAAAAATCCTGAATCCGCTTCTGAATCTTGCCTGACTAAATGGTTCTAAATTTAGCTTTGTCATCGATCACTCTTCTGCCACTACCACAAATGAAAAACTAACTGAGATACTGATCATTTCTCTCATTATTTGCCATTCTGTACTCTCTTCATTGCAGTCCTTGTTCGCTTGGATCATCTATTCATGAACTTGGTCATACTATTGGGTTCTTCAACGAGCACTCTAGACCAGATCGCGACCAGTTCGTCCGAATCAACTTCAACAACGTCCGAAAGGGTAAGAAAACGCGTTCAGCTAGGCGCAGTGAGTGTATAAACTGAGTGCAATGAGTGTCTAAAACATTCTAATGATGCTACCGGTTTAACGAAACTTTCTGCACTGATTTCCCTGTTTAGGATCAGAGAGAAATTTCATAAAAGACAACGGAGTTTTCGTCGATTCACGTGGCCATGACTACGACTATGGCAGTATCATGCACTATTCTCGTTACCAAGGCAACAACAGACCCAATGCGGTCGTCATGCAACCTTTGAGAGGAAATGTTGAAATTGGTCAGAGAAATGGCCTGAGCGAAGGAGACATTGCACAGACTAACGATATGTATAAGTGTGACGGTACGTGTAAAACTGTAAACGATATTTACTGATTTCTGAGCTTATTTGCACATGTGATAGTTAATCAGTAATGCTTCTACTTCTTTCTTCCTTCCTTCCTTCCTTCCTTCCTTCCTTTCTTTTAACTAAACAGCCAGGGGAGACAGCCATCTTGAACCCGTGAAAGACGAGGAAGAGGATGACGAAGATGATAACAAGGGTAACTAAGAATAATTGTTAAAAAAAAAAGTTGTAAAAAAGTGGGTAACGCCGCACTATCCTAGTCATGTTTAGAGCAGCTTTTATACGAGTGGGAAAGATACAGCACGTACACGGTACGGTTATCATTCTGACTGAAATACTTCCCATTGTTCTCAGTCATAACACGTAGGTACGGCACAGGGTATTGCTTTTCTGTTTGCCTTTTCATACGGTGTCCGCCGTATATTTGTTTACTTGTTTCTTTCGACTTCACATCATGAATCTTTTTCACCTTAAAAAGTTTCTCGAACGTACTAATTTGCAATGTTTTTGCTTTCAGTCAAACCCACACCAAATCCAAATGGACCCAAACCAGGGGAAATCGAGGAATAACTAAGCATGTTTGCTGTGACTAAGCTAAATAAATAGGCTCACCTTGATATTGAGCTCACTAAAGAATAACAGTTCAGAGTTAATGAAATAAGAATAGTAAAATAAACTGTAGTTGAAACTAAGAGTATGCGTACAGCGTCAACAAATGTTTAATAAAACTGTAATCAACAAAACATTTCATGTCTAATTTACTTCTTATGTGAAGATCAGGGGTAATGAAATTTTGAAAAAAAGAAACAAACTTTGCTTTAATGAAAAAAAAAAAAAGAAAAAAGAAAAAAAGAAAAAGAAAAAGAAAAAGAAAGAAAAGAAAAAGAAAAAGAAAAAGAAAAAGAAAGAAATAATTTAAACGAATTCTAGATCACGGAAAGAGATTTTTCAGTACATAAAAATGACGGAAAACTATCTTTGTTTTGGTATACAATGTTATAAATGTCGCAGCACAGGAGCTTCTGTAAATGGGCGGTCCTTTTTTTGGATTAAGAAAATAAAAAAAAGTTTCGCCTAGAATTCGCTTTGAAGTTATCACATAAAGCGTGCCCTTTCACCTTGTAATCTTCCACTAAAAGGTCATGAACTTATTAAATTCAACTACAGTGTAAACTTAATATAAACTCATAACCTGGGAAATAAGAATTTGATGAGCAAAACCTTGTCATGGTTAGTTGAGCGAGTAGAAATCTTGTTAGAAACATAAGATAGTGGCTATTAAATGGATTTCCATCTAAACCAATCATCATGAACGAAAAAGAATATCATCCAATCAGAGAGCTTGAATACGAAAGCCATTAAAATGTCACACAGTACTTTCATCTCATATTTTTTCTTGTCAGCCACGAGATTCAAACTAGATGCTGGTAAATAAAAACCACGTTTTAACCAAAAGTAAACAAGCATATGTCAAACAAAACAATGGCCTCTAACCTTTCAGCAAACGAAAACACGGAAGACCAAATATATTTATCTTAACAAATCTGCTATTAGAAACCTTTGTCCGTTATGTTTATTATTACGTGCTACTTTATAAATAGTTGATAAATAGCAGTTCACGTGTTCAGCTGTTTTGACCATAAGATAAGAGCACTATCGAGCCAGACTTGGTCATTTCGTTTCACTGGTTTAACTGACTCAGTACTGACCTTAAGCGAAAGAGTAAGTAAATTTGAAAGTTTTTTTACTGTTCTGTTATTCAGTTAAAGTAGTCAATTCTGAAACCTTAACGGATGCTGTTACACTAGGCAAATTTTCCTTGCAACCTGTCTCGCAATTTTGTGCACTAATTGCACGAGATATTACCTGGTGTAACACCAAAAGTTTCTCTTCTGAGTTTTACTTCTCGCAACGGTTGTGGCACTAACAAAATTGAGAGACAAGTTGCAAGGAAAATTGCCTAATGTAGCAGCACCTTTAAGCTTATTCTTTCATAAAGTAACTTGATGCTCCAGTTTTTAACGTATCAGTACGTAAAAATACAGGGTTTGGTTTTTTGTGGCAGGTCGAACATGATTAAAGGTTTGGTTTTGGTAGCTGCTTGCGTTTTTATTTCCTCATCGAATGGTAAGTCATGAATGTTGTCCAAAATATTTTGTTTAAATATTAACCCAATTTTCATTCATCCCAACCCATCTTAAGCAGGTTAAGGCGTGACATACTTAAGAATAATTTAACAAAACGAATAATGGTTAAACTTCAGCTAGCTTTCGATACATTTGTGAGAGGCGAACTTCCGAGATGTCGCTGGAGTTACAACTCAGTATTAATCGTTCTGCACTTATCTCCGGAATCAAACACACATACAACAACATACATGGAGAATATTGGTTATTGGTCGGTAAGCGAC
>JAAAQI020132831.1:0-13294 GCA_011800005.2 Stichodactyla mertensii | reverse complement strand
TTGAAAACACTCGTGACGTCACGATGTACAACAACGTTGTCCCAGCCATTTGCCTAGAGACGCCCCCTCCCTCCTGGGTTTGGGGTTCATAGGGTTTGGGATCCTTGTGGCACAGATATAGCTGTTAATCGATGTAGTTCAAATATTGCTCCTAGAATCTGTCCTCAGTAGTCAGTCTTGAAAAACTTTGTAGCTCTAAATAGAGATTAATAGTTTATCACTTGTTTTGAAGTGGGTTTTTTTTTTTTTTCATGCGAAAAAGCCTCAAAAACGCTGGTTTGGACCGTCAAAGTTTGGCGGTTAGTTTGATTCGCTCTCCCTGGCGGAAAATTGAGACAACCTTCTTTGCTCTGTTGAAATTTCATGCGAAAAGATTTCGCGGAAGGCAAAAAATTATTAGTTCGAATACGAGTTAGTGTACGATCTGGAGACCGAAGCTGCCTGCCTTGTCTCATTTTCCACTAGGGAGAGCGAGTCAAACCGCCCGAACTTTGAAAGTCCCAAACCAGCGTTTTTTAGGCTTTTTGGCAGAAAAAACACTTCAAAATAAGTGATAAGCTATTAATCTTTATTTGGAGTTAAAAAGTTTTTCAAGACTGACTACTAAGGACAGATAAATATTTGACAGAGCAATATTTGAACTACATCGAAAATAACGGCTATATCTGTGCCACAGGAATCCCAAACCCTAAACCACTAATACAGTGTGGTAAGCCTGTGTTAAGGTATTTTGATATTCAACGGCAAATGTCTAAAAATCTAAATCGGTGAACCATGATTTTTTCACTGCAAGTTCTTGGGGTCTAAAACCTCAACATATCAAAAAATGAAGTTAGTTCTTCGAGCTAAATTTTAAGAAAATCGCCAAAATGTCAGTCCAAAACTAGGATCGTCAAGCACGGTAAAATTGTGCTGTTTTGAAACTTTGGCTTTAAAAACTCATTCTTCAACACAATAAAATAAGAAATTTTGGGTTTATTATTACAGTGTGTTAAATTATGTATCATTTGAAAGTATTAGTTTTATTATTGAAGACCGATATGAGCTGAAAGAGTTTGTAATTCATTATCCTATTTTGTGCGAAAAAACGGATGGCTGCAAGCCCCATCTTTGAAAAATCATATCTTTTAAATGATTCGGTGACCCCATTTTTTATTTAATTTTTCTACTCAAGCACTCAGAATTGATATTTATGCCAAGTTTCAAAAAATAAAAATTTAAATTTAAATTTAAATTAAAAAAAAATCGACAAAAAATTGCACGATTGCATTACCTTAAGGCATAAAGATGTCCAGAGCTTTAAAATTCGCCACCCCATCTCCATCAACAACTGCTTTGGAACAAAATGTTCGAATGCGGGTCACGTGACATAACTATCCCTCCTTACAGTCTGAAGTTTAGGTTTTTAACCTATATATAAAATTGTATTATTTCTTGCTCCAAACTCAATTCTGTTAAATATTAATCGAGAAAAGCTAATATTGCGCGTCGTAGTTTTAGGTCTCTTTACCGTGTCGCTTTTCTTGAAGAGTAACTTGATTACCCAATGTATGCCTGTGATCTGTGATTACTACTTTAAAAGGGGAAACATTACGTCAAAACCAAATGAATAAAGCAGCAGCAACATCAACAACACGATGATATGACTAAAGGAATCTAGTATCTAGAATCTAGAATCTAGTGTCATGGGTCAGTACTACTAAAAATCTTAAATTGCAGCACATAAAATACACGGACCAGTTGTTCATTAAGGGCTTGTTTCAATCTCGTCCCCAGAGAATGCGTTTAACAGTTCCACAATCTTTGGGGACGAGAGTGGGATTCGTTTCTGGGTTATATCGCGCATGAGCTATGTACCTCTCTACTTGAATGACAACAGGGCCGAATAAAAATGGCGCCAAGGACTGAACTAGGGTAACATGATGTGGCTACTCAAGGGCGGATCCAGGGAAGGGGTCCAGGGGGTCCGGACCCTCCTTTCGACTCGTTGTTTTTCCCTTTTTTTAACATGATATATGTGTATGTATGACGTCAAAAATGACGTCACCTATTGAATGTAGGTTTTGGACCCCCCCCTCCCGCCTTGAATTCTGGGATCCGCCCTTGCTACTAACATCTCAATAGGATCTCTACAGGACTAGACACAAACACAAGAATAATAATTGTTTAATCCTCAACCCACGTTACGTGCCAGGCTCTTAAAGAAAATTCACGGCAACAGACATAAACATCAAATAACTTTTATTTACATCTGTTTTACAAGTGTGCAATAAATTTAAGCTATTTCATTAATCCAGTAGAAACCCTTATGCTATCTCAATTCTCGGTTTCTTATTTCATTGGAACTGAAACCAACCAATCTCTCGACTGGACTCATATCAGTACAATGTGAGGGCCAATTTTATTAACGCTTTTGAGTGAAATGCGGGTAAAGGATTAAGCGGTCGCATACCTAGATTCTAACTGGTACAAGTTCAGTACGACCGTTAATGGAACTAGCCTGCGTAGCGGCCCTTCAGAGCTGGGTGGCCTCACCCTCCTACCCTGGAGCACCGCTAAGTAGCCTAGACTTTGATTGACATTCATAGCGCTTGACAGCTGCCCTGCGTTACTCTATTTATGGAAGCCCTCTACAATGGTCGATGAGATAGTTCTTGCGCAACTTTTTTGTCATTTTGCTGAACAGGAGAGGGGGCCAAAAGATACGGACACACGCGACGCATTTTTAGAATGGTATGCCAAAGGCATCCCAATAATAAAGACTCGTTTACTCCAAGCCTTACACGTACTGTTAGATTAAGCACGTTTACAGCGGGAACGATCAGGAACGCAAGAAATTAGATTTTCAGTGTTGCTAAATTTTATAGTAAATGTCTGGGTGGCATTCTCGTTCGATTTGTCTCTGTAACCTTTAAAAGTTAATGCTAATGCTAAGAGGTGTAAACAGAGATTCGCCTACACTTTCACTCGTTTCTTATTCTCGACTTTGAGGGGCACTTTGAAATGCTTTATGGGTCGTAAGAATACGCTGCTTTCTTACGATCCATAAAGCATTTTGCTTTGACTCGTTTGCATCAAATTCAAGGGGCACTTTGCAAAATACAATAGTTTTCATGTGCAGTAAAGGAATCCAAGCTAGAGCGCATACCATAATATATCCAGAAAAACTTTGTAAGAAATTGCACAAATTTGCACAAAATAGTAAGCTCAGTAAAGAGTTCTATACAAAGCTTTGCACTAATTTGTACAATTTTGTTAGTTAACTTTTTCACGAATATATGGTATGCACTCTATTGTACTGATGCAAAGTGCCCCTCAAACTTCCAAAATTAAGCGAAACCAGTGAATAATTACTGTATGATATTGTTGCCTAAACCCCACCGCATTCGTCTCAACGACAACTGGTAGCAATGTCAATATAATAAATACTAACAATTTTAGCTCCTAGAGTGATGGTTAATAGTTCTTAGTCTAACAGTGGTCAGTAGACATTGATTCCATTGTTTTCATCACACTATGGTGTGCCATCACACTATATATATGATCAATGAAGGATGTAAGTAAGAGGTAATTGCAGCTTGGTATAAATTATAAAGATTTAAATTGTTTCTTCAGTCCCGTCAAGACCCTCGAGTAGTAGGGAATGCGCAGTACGATCCGGATTTTTGCGGAGCATTTACTAATTTTTGCGGAGCAGTGCGGAGGAATGGAGTATTTTGCGGGGGGATTTAATTATTTTTTGGTGTGGCATTCCTGGTGGTGGTGGTGCTGGTGGTGTGGTGGTGCTGGTGCTGGTGGTGTTGTGGTGCAACTCCAACATTGTTGGGCATAACGCTCAAGATACTGTCCAGATAAGTGCAACAGTACCACCACAGCACCACCACCACCACACCACCAGCACAGCACCAGCACCAGCACCAGCAGCACCAGCTGCACCAGCACCAGCTATTTGTCCCTTTTGTCACCTTTCCTTTTGTACCTTGATTTATTTTAAAGCGTCGGGAAGAAACTAATGGAAAGGAGAGAGGGAGTGTAAAAAGGAGGGGAGCAAGAGAAGGAAGGAGAGAGGCGGAGGAGGGAGTAGGAGGGAGGAAGAGGAAGAGGAGGAAGAAGAGGGAGGAGGAAGGACGAGGAAGGACGAGGAAGTAATAATAAAGAGGGAGGAAAAGGAAATAGGACTAATTCCTATTATAAGGCTGTTATCGTCTTGACATCGACCCTACATCGACCTGACATCGACCTGACATCGATCCTACATCATCTCTAAATCATAGAAAATAAGCAAATATAATATTACTTTAAAATCGGTCATTATTAGTATTGGTATAATGTCAAAAGGTCTTTGGTTTTATAAGAAGAATTGGCCTTGGGCTTCCTGTGTTTTTCAATAACTAAATCTGATGGGCTTCCTGTGGATTTGTGGATTTCTGTATTCATATAATTGGATTTGCTGTGTCATATTTGTCACGTGACACACAAAAGCTATGACAACATTAATGATCTTGAACAGCAGGAAATTTTAGGATCATGGCAGTGCAGTCCAGTATGAAATAGTGTGATCATTGATTTAGAGTTAACTGTAAAAACATTGACCAAAATTACATCGTAAATAACAAGATAAATATTACAGCATAGATGTAGTCGTTTTCAGCTGATTCTTGCATAATTAGGTAGAACTTCGTAGGTCTTATTGTTTGTTGTTTATGAGTCATTAACTTCATTGTGTTGGAGACAATAGACTGGTATTGACTAGCTGTATTCTACTAGAAAAATAATTATATTTACGAGTTGAACATGGTTGAAAAGTCTTGAAAAGAATCCGCCGCAAATTTACAAGTAAGCTCAACGAAGTTTTAACGTCAATGGTTGTCGATTCGTTGATCAATTGCTTAACTCAGCTGTTTGATTATTTTCATTGTGTGATACACAATAGCCTTGCCTGGATTTATCCGAAGCCACCTCAGAAAACAATAGCTCGCCGCTTGCCCGTCATTTTATGCTAATGAGGAATACCAGCAAAAATAATTAAATCCTCCGCAAAATACTCGATCCTCCGCACTCCTCCGCAAAAATTAGTAAATCCACCGCAAAAAAAACAACCCCTTGCTCTAACCACGGTTCACATCGATTTGAAAGAGAAAAATAACCTAGTCTATCGGATGCATTGTTTTCGCCGGTATTGATGTGCTAATTCTTTGAAATCGATAGACGAGTGGTTAAATGCGTTGTGCATGCTTTCACTTACCGCTTGCTCGTCATTTTATGCTAATGAGGAATGCCACACCAAAAAATAACTAAATCCTCCGCAAAATACTCGATTCCTCCGCACTCCACCGCAAAAATTAGTAAACCCACCGCAAAAAAGGGGGTTGTGCCATCCCTCCCCTACTACTCCCTCGACCTCTCCCACTTGCCCAACCATCCCAATGCGCTGCAACGCAGGCTATAGAATCACTCTAAAAAACTAAAGAGAGTTTATCTTATATTTCAAGTTTTGGTTTACCCACAGTTGATTGAGCACGTTTGATAGTCTAAACCCTTGTCTACAAATGATCCCTTTTTCTACAAGGCAAAGAAGAAAAAGATGGGGGAGGGGTGGGGAGGGAGGAGGAGGACTCTTAAGATTCATTTCGATTGAATAAATAAATAAAGTAGCTACTGACATGACTGAAGTTAGTCGAACCTTAACATTTCAACAGACAAGCAACGTCAACAAGAAGTGTCATGAGAAAAACAGATTTTTAGGAGCAAATTATATAGATAACATTACGTTTTCGTTTGCCATAGGACACAAACTATAGTTACATGTTAAAATGCTCCCCAGAAGTCGAAGATGCACTTGAGATGACATTTTTGTATGTGGTGGAATGTTTCAAATACACTAATTCGAAATCCTCGATAAAATTGAACTCCCAACAGCTAGTAAATCCCTGTGAATATTTGTTTACTTTTAGAGAGTTTAGCTGTTTCTTCGTATTCTCGTGTAAACAGTTTCAATATACCATTAGAGTGGTTTTATTTTATAACCCATGAAATAGTAAGTAGTCAAACAGAGGTTAGTAGGCACTAACCTGATAGAGACTTGTCCATTACACTCAACTACTGATCCGTTTCTGTTTCACGGTTTAGTAAAATCACTCTATGATCGCAAGAGCAATTCACCTCGGTCAGACCATGTGTGATTCTTCGTTTGTCATTCATATTAATATTCTAGTCAAGCATTACTGGTGAACAAAGAAATGTTACTCAAGGAAATGACACGTGATCTGAAGTGGGTAAAAATTACACTCACTCAGACAAAAAAGATTTTTTGGTCATTCATGTCACTGGACTGGGTTAAGCCCTGGTATCTAGCTAATATTCAATGTTACATGGAACACCCTAGACTCAAGTCTGCCTTCAGTATCCTTGTTTACCTATATTCACCCATACTAATCCAATCAATTTGATTTTAGTCACCTGCCAAATTATTAGATATGTTGTAATATTTGTTTCTTGTGGAATAACACAACGAGTGCTAGCTTGAGTGGTTGTAACTCGAGGAACTTGGTGGACTACTATTTCTATGTTCAAAAGGTCTCTTACTTGAGGAAGGAACTCGTTTTGACGTGGCTACACATACAGCTACACAGTCACGTGGTTGACTGAGAGGAGGTGCCTGGTACCATTGGTTGGTAAGTGGATCGTATCTGAAACACACACACACACACACACACAAAAAACAATTGCTATTTCTTGCTACAAATGTATGATCATATGTTGAGTTGTTCCAAGCCAGACTAGTGCATTTCCTGGATTAAACCTTACATGAAGATTGGTTGTCATGGTCCTGTATTAGTACCAATACCAATCAGAATTTGAACAAAATGGCCCAGAGAAACATGACATGCATAAAAAATGACGAGCGCGGAAAACAATCCATGCTATTAATGCCTCTCACTGCTGTGGTTGTGCGTTGAATGACTGGACCCAGTCATCACGCACGTGTAAGCAGAGTTGTTGGATCTTCCCTGTGCTTCGAGGGTTTTCTTCCCTCTGCAAACAACCAATATCTAAATTCCAATTCTATCTTTGGGCTTTATCTTAGAAAGAACTTCGCTCTATTGCAAATGCCCCGTTCAATTAAACAACAGTAAAGGCCAAGTTTTTCTTAAATATTACTATTTTGTGTTGTCAAGTTGCAACCTTACCTTTCAACTGACTGCAGGTACATAGTACCGTCATATCCACCAACTACATACACAAGACCATCCAACACACCCACTCCACACCCACTACGAGGGGTACTCATGGGACACACATCTAGCCATTCATTCTTAACAGGATCGTAACGCTCTACTGTGTCGTAGCGTTTACCATGATCACATCCACCAATTGCATAGATGTAACCTCCAAACGCTACTATACCAACTTGTTTCCTGATGAAAAAGAGAAAGATGAATTATTATGAGTGCGAAAAGGTATGCTGACTTCATCTATTGAGACATTACGATATGCCGAACGGCTCCTAAAAACCAGGAGATCGGTTGATAATTTTTAATAAGAAAAGATGTGTGACGCGAGTGTTTGTAATCTGTGAAGACTGTGAAACTTCCCAGACGAATGTGCCATGCTGCGACGATAGAGCAAATTTCGTATGACTGTGAAAAAGTCGCGGCAAGGTCCTTGCCGTAAGCGTGCCTTGCCGCGACCGTGATGTTTTCTAGAATTTTGAAGTTCCTTGCCGCGCCTTGACCGTGTCCGCGCCGTGTTCGTGCCGCGACTTTTTCACAGTCATACGAAATCTGCTCTAATGGTGCCCCGTCATTGGATGAACAGTGATCTCGCGTGATGTTCTGGGATTGGCAAAACAGATGCTGTCAATTCCATAATGTGATCATGCCGTGACATTCCAGTCATACTGTCAGTTGCATCAACCTGTGAACAGTCGCGACAGAAACATGTTCTGTCGTGCCCGTTAAACTTCAAAGTTTTAAACATGTTTAGATCGTCAAACTCCAAAGTTTCTCTCGCCTCTTTCCCCCGTTCCACAATTTTCCTGAACAGTTGCTGCCAATATATACGGAAAATCTCAGCGTGGAATAGCACTCTCAGAAGATATGCAGAATCAAGTCTAGAAACTCACTAAATTGCATTTATTTAGAGAATCGTTTTTTAGAAGACAGGAGAAACTCCAAACGTCTGTCATTTTTGTTTCAAAACATGACTTCCTCCAAACACCACTACCACTACATTCGAAGAGAGTAGTGTTTTGAACATCACAGTATGGAATTAACATCATCAAGCCTCATCCAATCGGAATACTTGAACATGACACGGCACAGCACGTCCATACTGTGGGATTGCCACGAAACTTGCTCTATTTATTTACAACACACAAGATTACTTTTCATTACTGTCTTTGTACAACCTACCTAGCGGTACTCATTGGCGCAACAAACGACCATCTATTTGTTTCTGGGTCATATCTTTCTACTGTTTTAAGATTAGTACCATCAGACCCTCCAACTGCATACACATAATTATCTAATATAGCACAACCAACACCAAATCTACACTGGTTCATACGAGCTATCTCTGTCCATCGACCTGTTTTAGGGTCATAATATTCTGCCGTGTTGAGAGGCATTGAGCCATCAAACCCTCCTGGAAGTCAACATAAAATTACCATACATGAAATATGTAAAATTTTGTGGCAATTTCGTCTTGGTTTGGAATGATCCCCAAGAGAATAATGCTCATCATGGTGGAAGATATAAAACAATAATTCAACAAAAAAATCTTTTGTTGATATAATATATGAAAACTAAGAACAAAGTAATATTATAAACTGTTCTACTGGTATGTCATTTATGGTTGACTGTGAAGGCACCATGGCCAGCACTGGTTAATAAGTCTCATGATTATTTTCTGCCACATTGGATGACAAGTGAAAATTTCATTGGCATTGTTGATTCAGTAATTATTCTTAGTGATGTGTGTGCATGTAAAGGTTATATACTGCTACCGAGGTGTACATGAGACATATCAACCCAAGGCAAAGCCAAGGGTTAATATATCTCATATACACTTAGGTAGAAGGTACAATATATATAACTGCCTTATATCACTATTGGTGAGGTTTTCTAAAACCAATTTTGCAAGATTGGTGAGTTTAAATAATCTGAGCAAGATTTGCTTTGTAGTAGAAATAAATATATGCCCTTGTTACATACACTACATTGTCCGGTGGTGTTACCAGCGTGGTTGGTCCTAGTAGTGTAAAATATCAGACTAGTAAACCAAAGACATGGGGTTCAATTCCCAGCATGACATGGCTATCTTTTTTTCGATAATTTCTATTTAAATATATTTCATCACTTAACTAGTATTTAGTTGTATTTAGATCAAATGTATTGATGTCTGAATATTTTCAAGGGAGTATGGGGCAGATATTGCTATTGTATTCACAGGTTGATAAGTAAATATCAACCTCATCATGGGGTTGATACCTAGTTATCAATCTGTGAATACAATATATAGATGCATCAGCCCGACACTTCCTTGAAAATATTCAAAGCCACCCCGACTTTAAGAGAGTTGGGATGTTATAAAAAATAAAGACCACCAGAGAACAAAGAAAACCAAACCAATAGTGATATAATACATGAGTGGCAGTACTGTATCTGATATACAAGCTCGAGCCACAGGCAAGATTGTAGATCAGATACAGCATGGCCACGCATATTGTATATTGCTTATGATACCTCTAGGTTAGCTAGATCATGTTTAACTAAAAGTTTGAACATGCATGTGAAATGGGCTGAGAAAACCAGGTTTAAAGTTTATGCAAATTAGGACGATACTTTGTGAGATATACAAGCTCTTCCATGCTTATGATTTTCTATTGTTTTGGCTTCATTAATTATTCATGAGTATTACTAGTGTGTGTCATACACTTTAATGACACTTTTTGTGTCATCATCTGATACCATAAAATAATCATGTGACTTTATTGTGCATAACTATTTAACAGTGTTAACCTGAACTTAATCATCATTAACTACCTATTGCATAAATTCTGCCATTCTCTGCAGCCACTCCTACTCCATTACGACTTGTTGCCATGGGAACAGATGGTACCCATACATTTGAAAATGGGTCAAATCTTTCAACAGTGTCTAAGCGAGATGCATCGTCACTTCCTCCACATATATACAGATAAGGTCCAAGAGAACCAACATCAGCACCCCAACGACATATACTCATATCACCTAAAAAAAGGAAATACTGGAGTAAAATTTGACAACACAGGTCACATGACCAACAAATGAGTAAAAATGCTGGAACAAGAGAATCATGACATATAGAAATTTATAAGGATTGAACTGCAGATAGAAATGAAATAGAATTGAATAATCTTTAAAGTGAAATATGAGTAACTTAAGGTAGTTTGGAACTCATGGATCCTGGAATAAACTTTCTTTCAAACTTTGTCTACAAAAAGAACAACATAGGTGAAACTCAAAAATGGCATTAAAAGTGGGGTCACTGTGCTCATTTTGGAGTTGAGTGGGGTGGTCTTGGGCAGTGTTGTACATAACTTGGGACAAAATAAGATCTTTGGATTTCTCCAAAATTAAAATTATTTCAATGAACAACAATACATTTGCCTAATGTTAGGGGAGGTTTCTGCTATTGTTATCATTTCCTCTAACCGTTGCAGATTGAGCGGTTTTCTTTCTCTTAACGCTATTGGTTCTTTTCTCCTCTCACTTTCTGATTGGCTAACTCACTCTTCTATTTATACCATCTCCTGGCCTTACTTTACTCTTTTATTCCGACGAAGGGCAAAAGCTCGAAACATCAGTAAAGTTAAGTATATTTCTCTTTTTTTCACGGTGTTACAAATTTCCTTTTATTGGTCATTGCAGATTTGGTAATTCAATGACCATTTCAACCTATTGCAAAAGCCATTAGTTGTGGCTACCAACATACAAAAGTCAAAATTACTAGGGAATGCCTAATATTGAAAAAGACAGTGATTGTTCTAAACATTCAAAAAGTCTGATTATACTATTAGAAATGTGAAAATCAAAAAAAATTGGGGAGGTCACCATGCTATAAATTAAGGTGCTACGAACATAAAAAGCCAGCAAAAACCAATAATTTTAGTTTTTTGGCCAAGTGAGACTGGGCACTAGTTGCCTAAAACTAGTTCTCATTATGTATTTTGTTTGGAGCTTATAAACTGAAAAAATGGCATATTTTTGCTCTAATTTGCTTCTTCAGCTAAGCCACTTTTGAGATTTTTGTCTAAAAGATGTGCGTGAGCAGGATGTGCAGTAGCAAGGGTCCTGAACTACCTAAGCAGCTACTAATATTTAAGTTTATTTTTTCCAGTCTGGAATCCTAGTGAATTGCATGTACTGATTGCTTGTTAGCTGGTCCAGTTTTTTCTCTCAGTACGGACTGGCTCATCCGGACTGCTCACTAACATGATAATTAGAAGGGATTCCGGACCAGAAAAATAAAAATGTTCTTAACCAGCTTAGGTCAGTCCATATTGAGAAAATATTTCCTCTTGGTGCTGGAAACAGACCTTGGCCTATGGCCTTGGTCAGTTTTCAAGACCTCAGGCAAATAAAATATTTTTTCAATATGCCTTCCAGCCATATAATTATAACATATATCTCAGAAAAATTTTGAGACTTCAAAAGGATTTAAACCCATGACCTCTGTGATACTAGTGCAATGCTCTACCATATGAGGTATGAAGCCTCAATGAGAGCAGGTCAGTCAACATAGGCAGCCTATCCTGTTCCTGAGCCCAACCCTCTTAAGTGCTTCATGGTTATTAGGGTCCATCAACCCTAGTGATAACACAGAAAGCCTTCACAAGGTATTTGTACCTTATTACTAAGAAATGTATGTGGAAATATGGATCATAAGAATAACTAAATTAATTTTTATAGTTTACTTACCAATTTTTCAATGTCTCTATAAACAATTTGGAGCCAATTCTATGAGTTTTAGCCTTTTTATGGGCCTCCATAATAAATAGTGAAAAGGACAGAGATTTCAGGCACCATCAGTGGCCGATCCACTTGATGCCCTGCCTGATTTCTCCCTCAAAAACCAATGGACTCCAATTCTAACACTTCACAGGGATGAACAGATAAACTGCCTTCCTCCAAAAAGGGAGACAAAGAAAAGTAGCAAAAGCACACATGCAAAAATTGGTGAGTAAACTATAAAAATTACTTTAGTTGTTCTTATGATACATATTTCCACATACATTTCTCACTCTCGACCCCAGACCTGTCATTCTACTACCACACTAGCAATAACAAGAGCCTTGGGATAAAGGATATCAATTACCTTGAGAGTCTATAAAATGGTAGTTTAGCTGTAAAGCAATAAAAACAGCTTTTTTCAGGAGTAAAATGAAAAACTGTTGATTTAGGGAGAGCGTGCTCCAACTATAATTTAATTTTGAACATGCACATTACATACCAGGTAGCCAGAATTGTGGCTACCACATGAGGGATTCCCAGCTAGTCTCTGGCAGTTTGTCATGAGCATGCGCAGTAAGAACAACAGGGCTCTGGGATCAAGAGTGATACATTCCTTTGTAATAAGATACAAGTACCTTGCTTGGGGTTTCTGTGGTGATAGTAAGACTTGCAAATGAGAAGCAAGTGGAGTGAGCCTCTGAAACCCAGCCACAACATAAACCTTACCTATGGGTTTCCATTTGCCCTCTTTAGGATCAAATTTTTCACCACTTTTACTTGCTTCCCTCCTACTCATTCCACCTATGGCATAAAGCACCTTATTGACAGATATGGGTCGTCTTGGTTGAACACGTTCTTTTGCAATCTGGGATTTACGGCGTGGAAGAAGTAGGCATGCTGTAGCCTCAAAAAGTAAGTCACTGCAAAAGAAGATTGGGTGAATGAAATGAGTATTTCCTACACTGATGTGAAAAATACCTTAAAAAAGAGATTATGGTGATGACAACAATATACATTTACTGAAGTTGTACAACAAATGTGTTCTGTGTTCCAAATGCTACATTTTCTTACTCTGACATTTGTTTGTGACATGACATCAAAATGAAAAAATTAACCTCTGATTTTGCGCTTACATTAACCAACTGTGCCCAGAGTACAGATGATAGCAGTGAAGTGAAATGTAGACCCATTTCACTAACAAGTCACGTGACCACAACCCCCTTAAAGTGCACATGAACCCTGAGACAATACTTTCAGTATTGATTCTACATGAAGTCAATAGTTGAATGGTAAAATAT
>JAAAQI020132820.1:0-13295 GCA_011800005.2 Stichodactyla mertensii | reverse complement strand
AAGGGCGAAATGACAGTCATGGGCGAGAAAGGTTTAACTCTGGTTTATGGATCTGATAATTTAGAAATAGGTTCCCGTCAGGCTCTCAGGAGTGGATTCTACTGTTGGTTAATGCATAAATTACTGATTAGAATTAATTTTAATTCAACCTTTTTCTCTGTTTTTAGACCCAGAACTTATGTATGAAAAAGCACAGAAGCAAGAAGAGGGATTCAAAGGAGCTCTAGAACTTTTTCCAAAAGGATTTTCTGATAAAAATAATTTACTTCCTGATTTGTCAGGTACAATAGATTTAATATTTTCTTCTCATTATTGTTAATTTTTTATCTTTTTCTGCATTTGAGGCTTGAAGCTGAACTGTCTCTTATCATAAATAATCTATATTTATATGAATAATTATAAAAATAATTTTTTTATGGTCTGGAATCCTAGTGAATCACACACACTGATTGGTTAATTCTCATGTCCAGATGAGATGATCCAGGTTATGGACTTCCCACTCTAGCTACAGCTGTAGCCAGAAAAAGCTTCATATGCACTACAATGGCCCAAATACACTTGCCTGGGTGTATCAATTGTCTTCCTATTTCAGAGCATGTCTTTCCTTGTTTTTCAGTAGCACTTGTGCCGATTTGCTAATGTGGATGAGCTTCAAGGGAGTGACATGATCTGAAATGGGAAAACATTAGGTCCAAGTGGATTTGGTCTATCTAAAATTAAAAAATAAATGTTACTGGCTTTGGTCAGTCCATTAGAGAAAAACTTTGCCCTTGGTCTTGAAAACAGGCCTCTGCCTCTGCCTCCACCTCATTCTCTGTTATTCAAGACCTCGGGAAAAATTTATCTCTAGTGTACGAACCTCCCAGCTGGTATTATTACATCATTCCTTGATTATGAAGCAATGAATTATTTTTTAATACGGCTATATTTTTTAAATGTGATCAGTAAAATTATTAATTTGATCATATTATGAGACTTCCTATCCATTTCAGGTAAAATGCAAGTCCTTGACTATATACTTGCTGTGACAAAATCAACTACTGATGATAAGGTAGTGTTGGTATCAAACTACACACAAACACTGGATATCTTTGAAAAGCTCTGTGGACAGAGAAAGTAGGTTTGGCTCAAGCATAGTATTTTATGCTTCTGTAATTAGGATTGCACATCCAAACCACCATGATCCCTTCATGAATACTCCAGTTTTGAGTTCTCTTTTTCTCGGCTTTAGCCTTGATTGTGCGTAGAATTTTTACAATTAACAGCAAAACCTGAAGCATTTGTATTGTTCATTTATATGTGAATTCCATACCCAATTCCACAGAATGTTAGCAAAACTACTGAATATATTACAGGCTATTGAGGCTAAGGCTGAGCAAAAAGAGAACTCGAAAGTGGAGTATTAATCAAGAGTTTGAGAAAATAAAAGAATGAAATGGACACAGGGAGCCCAAGCCTTGTTTTGGGTTTGTGTGTCCATAAAAAGTAACATGTGGAAAAATATTCAGCTCTGTATAAGTTAATTTAAATCTAAAGCCTTAAAAATTAACTGAAATTTGCTTGTGCCTTATATGGGGATAATAGCAAAAAGGGCTTTAAAAATCATCTTAGAAGACTAAATAATGATTAGAAAATGTATAGGAATACAAGAAGGCATTTATTTTCAAACTATATACCACAAGAAACACTTTTAATAATAATTAATTATTACTTCAAAGGTATCAGTATGTTCGTCTTGATGGCAGTATGTCCATCAAGAAAAGACAAAAGATTGTGGATAAGTTCAATGATCCCAAGGTACAGCATATAGAGACTGCAATAACTATATTTAGATAAACAAAGTGACCCATTATTATGTAGATCAAAGCCAACATGTAGCATGATCCTATTTTAACTTGTTTGCATTCACTGTCCAATTCATATCATTTTTCAGTTAATCATTCATTCCAACCTGGCATT
Source organism: Stichodactyla mertensii (assembly GCA_011800005.2). Lineage (NCBI taxonomy): Eukaryota > Metazoa > Cnidaria > Anthozoa > Actiniaria > Stichodactylidae > Stichodactyla > Stichodactyla mertensii. The sequence continues at coordinate 11,336 of JAAAQI020132820.1, read as the reverse complement.
TACTAATTATCCTTTAAATTTTATTTTATTTCCATTCATCCATCCACTTTTCAGTGTGTGAATATCAAAGGCAAGACTGTTTCTCATTTTTGGTCTATTACTCTGGTTATCCAGTCTTCATTTATTCATTTATTCATTCATTTTCCCAGGGTGGTGATTTTATCTTCATGCTTAGCAGTAAAGCAGGAGGTTGTGGGCTGAATCTGATTGGTGCTAACAGACTAGTAATGTTTGATCCTGATTGGAATCCAGCCAATGACGACCAGGCCATGGCCAGAGTATGGAGAGACGGGCAGAAGAAGGAGGTGATCATTGCAAATTATGATAATCAGATTACTGACACTATAAGCAGAGCAGTGAAAAACATTGCCACATGACCTTGAACTGATTTATGAAATATTTTTTCAGGTTTTCATTTACAGACTTTTATCAGTAAGTAAATTTGAAGTTTTTACATTTTTGAATATAAATTGAATAAAGTTTACTAAACTAAATTTCTAATTGATTTTTGTCCATTAATCATTATTTTATCATAAGACTATAATTTAATATTTTTATTACAAGACTGGAACAATAGAGGAGAAAATATTCCAACGTCAGGCCCACAAGAAAGCACTCAGTAGTTGTGTAGTAGATGAAGAGGAAAATGTCGAGAAACACTTCTCACTGGAACAGTTGAGAGATTTATTTCGACTAAATGAGGATACTCTAAGTGACACACATGACAAGTGAGTTTGATTATCCTAACACACCCCCTCCCCTCAAAAACACTCATAGGAAAAGAGATGGTGAAGAAGGGAGGGGAGGGTAAGTAGAAAGCCTGCCTGATATCAGGTCATTATATCAGGCTTTCCTTTTTCCTACCCCTTCCCTCCCCTTCCCTCCCCTTCATGTTTAAGAAGGAAGGTAGGGCAGAGTAAGTAGAAGGCTTGATATTCAGGTCATGTCAGACTCCTTTCTCCTACCCTTCCTTTCCATTTCTAATTCATAATGAAGAAGGTACATAAAGAAGGTAAAGAGGATAAAACACAAACACTTATTGCTAAAACAGTAAATCACCCAAATTGTCATTGTTTCAAGGTTCAAGTGCCATCGATGTGTGAATAATATTCAGGTGCAACCACCGCCAGAGGATACCAACTGCGGTGCAAGTCTTGCCCAGTGGAACCACTGTGCCAGTAGCAAAAGTCTAGAGGATATCATACTAAAACAAGCCTGGAAGTGTGACCGCATCAGTTTTGTATTCCATCAAAAATCACATAAGAAACAGTTGGGAAATATATAATTGTACGTTTATCCAGACATTACCTAAAGAAGAGCACTGAATTGGTGAGCATGCAAGTTTATATGAAACATGCCATATCTACTAAAATATGGCAAAGTATCATTTTAGTCAAAAGTTGCTGTTAATTATGTCTAGTCAGTGTTTGTTTTCAAGTTCAAATCTTCCAATTTTTCTTAAGTTTTTCTTTTCCTTTATGAAATTATTAACTGTCCTGACAGTAATGAACAGGCACATCAATCTAGTAAAATTCTCACATAAGATTCTTTCAAGTATAATTTATTTTTCTTTACAAAATTGAAGTATTCATTAAGATAAATTTAATAGTTTTCATGGTCCTGAAATACATGTATTTTATTCAAAATTTATATTGGACATGAAATTAAAAGAATACTGTGGTAAAATAGTTAAAAAAATTAGTACAAATCAAATATTTTTATTAGCTCTACCAAAATATTAAATTTACAATGTACCAAGCACTATTTTCAAACAACTTTCATAAATTTCCAAGAAAATTAAGTTGAAATATATTTAATTAAATTGACAACTATTTTCAATCTAGGTTAAATATTATCAAATAAATTTGAAGTGTTAATTTGCCAGAGCAAACCATTTAGATACATTGTATGACTTGTATTATAATTATTATAAATATTTCAAAACTAAAAGTTATGTTATATGAAAGGTACAAGGCCTTGCTGTATAATGACACAACAGTATGTTAATAGCTTGTATAATATTTTTTTTTGAACAAGAGGTGATAGAGTACTATACATAGTTACAACAAACATCTGGTTTTTTTTCCTTTTAACCCAGTAGAATCTCCCAATTTTAAATTTTGTTCCTCATGTTTATCCAGCAATCTTGACTGTACAGTCTAATTATGTGCATGAAATACCTTAATTAATTAGTTCAATCTGTCATCTCCTGGCTGACACCTTAATATAACTGATATTCTCCTATCTCTGGGGATGTACTCTCCTTTCCATCTAGATTTCTCATCTTCCAGCACTTCATGAGTAAAATCATATCTAATAGTATCTCTATAAGACAGTTTATAATAACGTTGATTAGTAGATTTCAAGTTTTAAAAATAAAATAACTTTTCAATCAGTTCATTAGAGATTTGACTTTGAAAGGTGTTGTGGGGTGGAGCAGGGGACAAAAATTTAAAATAATGTTAGAAACTATTGATGTCTTCATTATATTAATAAAGGGCAAGATTGATTATAGATATTGGTATAAACAGACAAGTGGACTATCACATACAGTATTCTGCATTCTGATTAGCTACACTACTACAGGTCTATTAGTGATACATGCAGTGTACTGGTTGTGGAAAACAATAGTGTGTGCTTCATGTTTTGCCATTGATTTTGGCAATATTTTTGATGTTTTGATATTTTTGATCACTGCCCAGCTACATGTTGTTTGTTTATACCAAAAACAATCAGATCTCTTACCCTTATGCATGGTGACAAATCAAATTGCCTTGACCTGGATCTACACTGTAATAGTTAACTATCTTGTATGTGTACTGTATAAGCACTATCCTAAAGCCTGGTTCACACTGGTGACACAAGCATAAGTGCAAGCAACATACACAGACTCAAAAGGGCACTGCTCATTAGAGTGCTTGTCTTTTCTCACACCTTGGTGATAAATCCACTACTAAGTCTGAGTATGTTGCTTGTGCTTATGCTTGTGTCGCCAGTGTGAACCAGGCTTAACATCTTAAAAATCCCAATCCCCCATTGTGAGGAAGAATAAATATTTTCTGGAACAACACATACCAGGAGACATTTGTCACGAAATAGCCATATTTATACCCATGAGAATTAAAACTTTTGTTTATGTAAGAGAGAAATACCAAGAATGGAGGCAGCCATATATATTTATATAGGATTGTTGCCAACATTCAAGGTACTAATGTGTCTTATTGTATGCCTAAAGAGGTTTTCACAACATGGTAATTCTCAAGAGAAAACAGTGTGACAATACTCACACACTAATAAATCAAATGTCATTTTCAGTAATAAGAGCACTGTGTAGATATCCACTGCTAGGTTTGTTCAAAGAAGAAGAATGCACACTGCATAAGACATTCTCATTATTCATTAAAATCCTGCTTACCTCAAAATATACATTGAGCGTCTTGGAAGTAATACATCTACTGTAACAGAACTGTATTTTTCATGAATCAATCGCATAACAGATGATGATAATAGACTCAGACCAGCAATAGTAGAACCACAGAACTAAGATACAGTTGTATCGAGGGGAAAAAAGGAGAAGAAGTGTACATTTGGAACAGATACTGTATACAGTGTATCAATGGTAACACATATATCAATATGAAGCCCAAGAGGGGAGATGGGCAGGCATATGCAGGCCTTTTTTCCCCCTAATAATACATGCACATCAGTTCTGTTAAAATACATGTATCTTAATCCTGGGGGGGAAAAAAGAGTCACAATTGGTACAGTTTTCCTACCTGAGCAGTCTACTGTTCCAAAAATAAATAAAGTAAAGCTAAAATGACATATCCTGGGACAGGCCAGGGGATACAATTCCCCAGGGTGGGGACACCAAGAGTGCACCAATACCTTGTATGCCCTCCCTCTCCCCCTCCTTGGCTTAACATCGATACATACATAAAATATTATACACATTATTAAAGGATCCCATTTTAGATTTCCAAACAATTGTGTTTGTTAGTGTTTATCTTTCTTTGTTCTTACCTTTACACTATCAATATGAGGTTTGATGTATCTGAAAGGAGAAAGTGATTTTGTTAGAACTATTTTTATATTATTGTATTTTACTGCCAACAATGTAATGAACGGCAAAATTTCCAAATGTTCTGACTGGTTTCACTGCCAGGAATTGAAACTTCAACCATCTGAATTTCATCAGTTTCTTTGATTAAAAGCCAAAATATCTGGTGTGAATGGATGGATTCACATATTTTACACTGTGTTTAAGGATACAGGATACCCCAACTGACCATCTTATATTCAACGCACTCTTAACACAAAAAATGTCACTAACAAAACCCCAATAAAGTATATGTTTTCTGAAAGCTGAATAAATGGAGCATCTAAATACTGTCTTCTGACCTTTAGAAGAATTATTTATTGTGTTTATCATTTGTCAAAAGTGTTTCTCCAATTTTTGATAAGTTGCCTTGGCAGTTTAACTGACAAGTGAACTCGAGTGTGACAAGCATGTCATGAACTTAGAAAAGTGACCAGCAAACAATTTTGATAAATTCCAGCTAACCTGAAACTCAGCATTTGAAGGTCTATGAAACTTTTCACTCAAATTTTTTTAAACACAATAAATTATTCTTCTAAAGTAAGACAATATTTAGATGCTCCATTTATTCAGTTTTCAGAAATTATATACTTTATTGGAGTTTTAAGTGACATTTTTCATGCTAGAGTGCATTGAATACAAGGTAGTTGGTTGGGTATCCTGTATCACTTTTTATGATTGCAAATTTTAGAGCTTATTTCCTATGACTGTGAAAAGGTGGCAGAACAGTCAGTGCTGTAAGTATGCCTTACAGTGGTGGTTTCTAAAATTTTGATGCCACTACCTTGCTGTGCTTTAACCATGTCATTATCATTTTCATGCCATGAGTTTTTTCACAGTCATACAAAATGTGCTCTAAACATAAATGTATTGGTTGGTAGTTAACTATCTTGACATGACTCACCCATTCTTATCAAGATCTAGCACATGAACATGAGATAACAGTTGGGTTTTTGGTTTAAAGGATGTATCCCTCATTCTTTTGAATATTCTCAGACAATCCTCAGTCCACCTTGACTTTTCAGTTTCTCTATAACCTTGAATTGCCTGAATTAAGAAGGCTTGCACTGTTGGTAGTCCTAGAAAATACCTATGCTATGCTCAAAGATTTCCCAAAGAATTGGATAGGTGTACTGTAAAGCACAACCCATTCCCAGTTCAGTGTAAGCTCTTGAAAGAAAAAAACACAGCTATTTCAAAAAAGGTTGACAGGGCAAACAGCAAATGGTGATTGGGATTGTGCAGCAATAAGATCTTTATATTCATTTCTTATGCCTATAAAATAATGCCTGCTGTCAGATCTTTGTTGAATGGTGCATGCAGTGTTTAGGTATATAAGGAGATTCACATTTCTTCATAGTTCCTTTTGGTTGTGCAATCACTGATCACCATTTTCCATTTACCCATTAGGTTTTCCCCAATAACCTTTTTGAATCAGCTGTATACAGGCAGATGTGGCAGGTCATAACATTTTGAGTTCTGCAGAAGTGTGGCCAAAAATGGACCTTCAAAACCCCATAAAATTGAGTACATGGCCAAGGGGAAAGTTGAATTATGACATCACTATGTTCTCATGAACTTCCAACCCCATATTCTCCTGCTAATATTAGCACTCCCCTGGTTTTGAATGTCCATAACTACCCCTCCCACCACCTCAGTTTTCTACTTAACTACTATTTGCCATTTAAGAAGATAATACTTACACCATCCCAGTGTTCAAACTGATACTTCTGTCTTTTCAAATACGGCTCTACTTCTCGAATAAGTAGTTCCTCCTCTCCCTCACTTATAAAATTTTCGTGAACTTCAAGATTCCCAGACACCATGTCTTGAACGACCTCTAGCTCCTCCAAAGTACAATCATTTGTCAAAAACGATGCTTTGCTTAAGAGATCTACATTACTGCGAGCTTCTGTCGAAAAGGCGTTTTTAAATACTTTCAGAATCGTACATTTTCTGGCGTAAGAAAGATTGAAAAACAAAACTCTTCGAAATGCCAAAACATCCGCCATCTTCGAAATACTCACTCATGCGATGAGTAGAATTTGCTGACCGTTCTCAAACGCGGGCACTATAAAGATCACGTGTTACATTTATGACTATATAAGGCAATGGTTTCGCGGGAAAACTCAAACGCGGGATATTTTGAGCAGACGTTGATAACGGTAGAGCTGCAAAATGGCGTCAAAGGTTGGAAGGTTGTCAGAAAATGAGAGGTAAATATTACTAAACAAATGCTTAACTATAGCACCAACAAGATCGTGATGAAAATAATAAGCCCAAACCGACAGTCCTTCACACACTAGCAAGGTTTGCAAGATTTCTTTCCTCAAAACTCGAATCAAGTCTTGCAACGATATTCATTGGTTATTTTGGCCCCAATCTGTTATCAGATACTATATTTCTTCTAAATCAAAAGATCTTACAAACAGGACCAATACTTTACTAACCAACCAGGATGTTCTTTCGCTGGAATTTGCGATCAGCAGGAGAAAAATAATAACGCCCAATGAGAACAAAACAGAAATTGTTTTGATAATCATTTTCATTACTTTCGTTACAGAAAGCGCAATGGATTTTGCAGGTAAGATCATAAACATCTGCTCACAGGAAGCTATGAATTTTCCTAGTCTTTAACTTGACTTAAAGCATGTAATACTCTTCAGGTATTTTGCCAAGGGAGATTGCCGTGAAGGGAATGACTGCAAGTTTTCTCACAGCCCAGACGACATACCAGTAGGCAAAGCTATATAAAACTAATAAAAAGTCATGACACGGTTTTGGTAACACTTGTTGAAGCCATATACAGGCATAATAAATCAAACTGAATCAAATGCTTTAACCTAGCATCATCATGGTCACGCATGTGCACATAAGGAAGTTTTTTCACAGTTTCATATAAGAACTGCTGTATTGTAGTGTGTTCTAATTCTTTCACCTCGTAGAGCCCCTATTAGAACATGCATATTTCAGATATTAGATTAATGCATATCATGTTATGCTGATTAAAGGTATGCAGGTACTATCTAGAGGACAGATGTCACTTTGGTTCCAGTTGCTGGTTCCGACACCCTTGTCCTGAAGGTGACATGTAAGTAATTAAGCATATCTACATCACAAGTTTGTATTGTAGGCTATAGATTTGTTTAAAGCCACATCTCTGTTGACTGACATTTTTGGACATTTTCAATTTGCATGCAGTCATAGATAGCTCCATTCAGAAACTCTAGAAAGAACAAGTTTTAATGTATGCCTAATGTGTATTTTTGTTAAAGGTTTGATATGAGCCCTATGGCAGCAATCATAGGTAAATATATACATAAAGCCATAAGTATTTAACTAGTTTGATGTAAGATGATTGATTTTGTGTTTAGGTATCGTTCATCATTTATCCCAGGGGGGGGGGGGGCTGACAAGATTTATCCAGCCCTAACTCTAATCATCATGACACCTCCCCCACTAAAGACAGTCATTCCCTCTTTCTGCATATTTTTGTGATCCTGTCATGAAATGTTGATGCTCCCCCTCATTCTTACCACACACCCCTGGCATAAATTATGAATGGTCCCTTACCATTTCATCAAATGGAAAGAGGATATATCAGCTGATATTCCTTGTACATGCACATGTATTACATTATTATCCATTGCTGCCATTTGTTATCATTTTCTTGAAGGATCTGGTCTGATGTGTTCTATCAACCCAAACATGAATCTACTACTTGCTGCTGCTATTGCTGGTGCTCCCACTCCTGGCCAGGAAGAAAAACAGGACAGTGAAGATGAAAAAGAAAAAGAAGAGATTTCTTTAGAAAAGGTTCTAGAAATATGGAAAAAGTTTCAGTCAAGCGATGGTGAGATAATAATCAGATGATACATCATATCTTCAAATTCCCTCCACCTCTATCCTCCCTCCAACACATTCTGAGGGGAATTAGCATTTTCAATAAGGGCTGGGGAGGGTCTGAGCTTCCTTTTGACATTGGGATGTACACTCTATGTACTGTACAAGATTTTTATGGAAAAAGTTTTTGATCTGGAAATCTGTACAATTATTATTGGCCAATATGTAAGTGTACTTAGGACAAAACTATTATTGATAGCCATTAAAAGCAGGGAATTTTTTGACAATTCAGTATCAAGTGTACATGCATATCATAGGTCAATTATCCATTCGTTCATGCAATTTACTTTTAATGTCTCAGAAAACAATGACTCCAATAAGTCCAAAGACAGTGAGCAGTATTTCAGCTTTGAGGAAGAAGAACATTTGCAAGAGTTTTCACAAGAGTTAAAGCAATATAGCTTGAAATCCTGGAGTCCTAATGATGTATTTACATTGATCACCAACCTAACAAAAGTTGATGTCAAAGATTATGATGAATATGACTTTCTGACAAGTAAAATTCTTGGGGATGCATTAAGGCTGTGGAAGCCAGATCCACACCATGCTGCATCTTTGATAATGATGATTGTTGAAAAACGTGAAGCTGATCTGATGTCACTGATTCTTACAATTTGCAATGCACCAGAAAGAGTACATTCCTTGGAAAAACATATTGCATGCACTGTTCTCAAAGCACAAAAAAATGACCCAATGAAATGGAACTCTGAAGCTATAGGGATTCTGTTGCAGAAGATTGAAGAAAATGGATTCAATGTTGATGCCATAGAGTTCTTCCACAGTATTGGGAAAGATATCAAAGATGCTGAAAAGTTGGGTGAGCTTGTCCATGACTATCTTGTTGCCACTGGTGAAAAAGATTCCTTTGACTGCAGATGTAAGACAGCAGAGTGTCATTGTCCAGTGGAAGCTGATGAGGGGGTTGCTTTCATAATGTTTTCTGGACTGCAGAGAAAACTTGAATGGAATGAGGAAGATAAAGTGAAGTTCTTTAGAAAGGCAACCGATAATCTGTGGAAGCCTGAGTTGCTGGCTGAGTTGGGTAAGTTAATTACAACATGACCTAGTAGTTATAATATTAAATAATGATATTATAATTATTATGATTATTATAATACATGTAAACAGTAACATCACAATTAGTGCTTTTGTGTTCTTATTCACACTGCAGATTACATGATATTTTGACATATGTCTTGTTACAGCAATCTTGCTCTTGAAGATTCCTACTTCAATTTCAAATCTTACTGAGAACTCTACATGTACCTGTGATTCTTGATTTCATTTGCTAATTTTATGAAAAGAAGAGTAAGAGTAGAGATGACCTTTTACCACCTCATTTCTCCATGTACAAAAATCCAATTAATGTAAGTTAGTTGACTTTTTATCAATAATTATCATATGGAAAATTAAGCCAGTGTTTTCTCATGGGCAGGTGAATCATTTGGTGTCAAAGAGCCCCTGAAAATCAGTACACCAAGAACCCTGAAAAAGCACAAGAAAATCCAGGAGGTTTCTGAGCAAGAGGCAAAACAAATTATGGAAGAGACAACCAAGACTGGTCAAACTGGTAAATCTAGGAAGTGCAAAGGAAAGGGATGCCCAAATCAAAAAAAGAAAGACTGTGATAATGACATGTGTGGGAGATGTTGCAGAAACAGTGGAGAAGCTTGTGATGTACACGAAGACTTCTTTGATGTTTACATTCCATCAAGCTATGAATCAAACCACAAGTTCCACAAGATTGAGCCCAGTGCACACTTTGAGAACAGGAAGAAATTTGAGGAGTTTATAAGTGTAAAGAAGCCAGTGAGTAACTCAATATGCCTTCTCTAAGATACAAGTTACATAACAGGACCTGGTCTCAAAGTATTTGGAGTGTACACCACCCCTCCCCCTCAAGTACAGGAAAGTGCCATTCCAGACTCCTATTATGTGCTCCCTTTCACTTGTGAATACTACAGGTGCACCCTCCCCTAGAACAAAAATCCTGGATCCCTGTCTTATTTTCCTAAATTGTCATGAAGCTTTCCAGGAAAGTGGGGGTCTAGAATTTTGAATGCTTTCTAACAAAAATTCTGCAAAAAAAGCACTTATTAGTTATACATATTTTATAACCCTTATGCATGAATCTGCCTAATTAATGCAATGTAAGGAACAGAATCTGCATAAACTTAATAATTAATGTCAGGGTCCGTGCACTTTTCAAAAATTGTTTGCCATTTGGTCTTTCAGCTACGTAGACTTAGTTTTGGAAGTGACTTCTCAGTCACAGATGACGACCTCATCAAAGTAGTTGACCTGTGGGGTGACAGCCTTGTTGTACTGGAACTGGGGTCCAGTGATACTGGGTGTGGCTCACATCTAACAGACAATTCTGTGCAGCATCTTGCAGCTCACTGCCCAAATCTCTGCAAACTGAGACTGGAGTCAGCAACCTGTGTGACAGATAAAGCTATGATTGACATCATCAAAAAATGTCCTCTTCTTGAGGAGCTACACATTAGTGGAAATGATAAAATCAGTGGTAACCTTACTGATAAAACAATGAAGCTACTCTTTGAAGATGGTGCACTTCCAAATTTGAGGCAGATCTGTGTGACAGACCAGGGTGCCATTGAACCGAGCACTGTATACCGCTTGAGGCGCAGACGTCCCAAACTGAGGATTATTGCAGGAGAGACAGATAGTGATAGCTTTGCTCATTCAATGGTTCTTTCAATGATGGGATTAGATTATGGTGATGGTTTGTTTTGAATGAAAGGAAGAGAGAAAACAAGAACTACAAAAAATGTAATTCAAGATTATTGTAATTCTATTGCTTACACTGAAGCAATTGACTCGTAAAGAACTCGTAAAAATTCAAAGATCATCAAGTTGAACAAAATTTCATAATCTTGATATCATGCTAAATATTTCAGTGTGAAAAATTCATGATGACGATGATGACGATATTTATCTGTTTAAAAGAAGTGCATATGCATCTTATATAGGAAAATTAAGAACGTAATAATTACAGAAGGGACTTGAAAACAGTTCTAAAAAAAAAAAAGAAGAAGAAGTAAAGAAATAAAAGAAGAAATTTATGGTTCAACAATGCTTGTTGAAACTTGTATTGTACCTCATAATTGAAAGAACTGAGTATAACATACATCAGTCCAAAATAAAAAGTTGACCTAATAGTGAAATGTGCAAGTAAAATGACGATTTTTTAAATGTGTATTAAGGGACCAATCGTTTGTTACGTCGCGGGGGGGGGTTGTAGAAATAGATTTTTAGGGAGAAAAAAGTTTTACCCAATTTGGGCAAAAATTAGCTATTTTCCTTGACTGCG